>JAANSN010003534.1:0-18265 GCA_036850665.1 Dicranocentrus wangi | reverse complement strand
TTTTTTTCAAGTTTCACCTTGATTTCACTGTGAGTTTATCTCGTTCCCACAGTTTCACTGTCCATATAATGCAAAACCTCCGGTGTCACTTAGACCGGATATAAATGCATCCCGTAAGAGATAAAAAAGGAACGTCAACGACCATGAAACTATGCCGTTCATTTGGCCAAACTCCCTCGATAAAAATTTGCGATGAAAGAGGAACATTATTTCTAGGAGAGGACAACTCTCTCTTTCTCTCTCTTTCTCTCCACTCCGGAGTGAATATATACTCCTTATACCACCCAACATGAGCTCTCTATGCGCACAATAAAGTGGAGTAAACTGGGCATGAAAATTTCACGGGTATTTATAAGCCACGCACTATAGCATCATCAGTGTCATCCTGCTTTTGTGTAAGGAGGATGTAATTCACTCTCTCTCTCTCTCTCTCTCTCCGTTCATGTTTCTTGAATATTCCCGACTGCCTTGTTTCCCTAAAAAAACAACTTCCTTGTTTGTTTTTCCACTGCATAGACAATAACATTTGGCGGCGTAAAACACGACAAAAAAAAGTTGTTTTAGAGAGTCGAATAATGTAATGTCATTTTTATTGTTAGAAACTAGAGAAAAAAAAACAAGAGTGGAATGGTTGGTTGGTATAACGTACATGTTCATAAAAGTAGGTAGGTATCATTTTTTTGGCAATGAATGAGGGAAACAGTACCATTTCCAGTTGTAAAAGGGGAAAATATGGAGAAAGTATATAAAAAAGGATGGAACTCTGTCCGTAATAACCATTCAAATGGATTCTTATATAATATAATATAATTTTTTTCTTCTGTCATGAATGAGAGGAGGGACTGGCGGTGGGAGAGGAAAAAGTCGGCAAAGCACTACTACGACGCTCGAGAGAAATGTAACAATTGAGCGTTATGCTGCAAAATACGTTTTTCATTCCTTCTACATAGTTCCCGTTTTAAACTCAACTTTTGTGCTTCGATACTATGTAAGGATTTTTCTTTTTTGAAGGATTGGGCAGGATGAGGTGAATAAGGGTTATGTAATCCAGCGTGTGAGGTCATAAACTTTGTCAGTGAATATAAGCCAATTTCAGTACTAAAAACTACTACTCTCCATGCAAACTTGTTGGGAGCTTTATGCAATGAAAGTGTATGTTTGTGTAAGATTGTCAGATGCGTCGTTCAGCATTGAGGGAAAGTTGGGAAAAGTGTCATCTCGTTTTGAATTGTTTGGACGAGAATTTATTATTGACTGGTAAATATGGCTTCAATTTTTCTTAAACATCACAAAACTACGTTTTTTGAGTTTCGTCAGAGGGGAGAGGGGCGACTTATATTATATGAACAATATTGCAGAATAATGAGAGTACACATTTATAGCACGTCCTGGAGACTTTGAAGGTTATAGGGTTTTATAGTTTAAAGTTGATACAAGTGGTCATGGTACAGGATGAACAGCGTCGTAAATGAACTGGTATTTTTTTGAATCGTTGCCAATTCACAAGTCGCTTTTCCCCCGGAGAGGAAAGGAGTGAAACGAGTCATGAAAGTGTAATGTCTTGCTTGTGTCCTTATGAAGACTGGCCGTTTCTTTCCCGGTACCAGTCTTTACTCACAGTAACAGTCCTCTTTTTTTATATTTTTCTCTCAAGACAAGTCTTCAGAGTTGAAAAGCTAAATTTTTATAGTGTTTACTATTTTTCAATACCGGATTTCAATACCGCGAATGTCTTGCTTTTAGAGCGAAGACGACAGTAGTGGTGTTCCCTTGGACTCCCAACTTTGCCAACATTTAAGTATTTACCAAAAGTAAAATTCAAAATTGGAAAATTCCTCCATCCCTCCGCCTCCTCCATCCTTGTTTATCTTCTTCAAATAAATATCTGCAGAATATAATTTGAATTCCAATGATACAAAGGTTTTGTTTGCTCAAGGACGATACCAGTCTGAGGAATTCCGACCAGATATTCCATTGGTTTCAAATAAATTGAAAAAAATCCCCCTCTCATTTTGTTTTCCTCGCACAGGTTTTCCACTTGAGAATTGTGGAAATTCGAAAAATCTCCTGGTTCCAAATTTTTATCTTCGTGGAAAGGAGATGATATGCTTGTCTGAAGTGCCATTTCCCTGGATATGCATGCACAATACAAATCCAATAATAATATTAAATTTTATTTTATATTTTAATCTTCTTGGAAGTGAGCTTAATAGAAAAATGTATTTTTTTTCTGCAAAAAATAAAATGTAGAATCCATATAACCTACTCCTACCGGAACTCTGACGAACAAGTCGTCACAAGTGGTGCGTTTCCAGCAGATATGGATCCATAATGGAATTCAATCTTGTTGAAAAAGTGAAATTTTATTCTCATCGCTCTCTCTCTCAAGTGGCACGCAAACAGGATTGTATTGTATTTCAATGACACTATTGCCAATGACCTACCCCGTGGCTTATCATAACTATAACATGATCCTATACTACAGTATCACCGTTTCATATAATCCATCTTCCATTCCGTGCTCGATCGATGTTTAGGAAAGAGCTCAAATAATATGCAAAAAAAATAATTCTCAGCCTTTCATTTTTTTGCCATTTCATTTTAAGCAACCTCTCTGAGGATTATGCAAATGGCGGATTTTAAAAGAACCATGTTCACAGCGTTTTTTTGTCCTTTATAAAATGTTCGTTTGTTTGAGCGTCGTCATGATGATCATAGTGTATAATTAGAGATCATCAATCTGAGAACGGCGCGTATAGACTCCCTCATCACAATTCTGATCTCGTACTCACCTAAAATGGGGGAAACGCAGCTTCAAAATTATTCCCATCAAGTACAACTCTCTCTCTCTCCCTCTCTCTCTCTCTCTAATACAGCAAATAACGTCAGCAACTTGTCATTAAAGTAATGATCCAAAGAAGGGAGTTAATACAAAGAGACCTTGGCTAAAAAACGAGCAGTTTGTAAAGAAACGGACGATTTTTGTCTCTCTCTCTCTCTCTCTCATTTGTCTGTGCTGGGAAAACGTAAACGTAAGGAATTAGAGAGACGGAGGGGAAACGCTCTTTATCAAAGGTCAGGTTCGTAAACAATGACGCTATACCTCGGCATTTTCTTGCAAATCACATAGTTCCTGGCTGACAATGACTAATGTTTGTGTATGAGGATGGGAATGAAAATGAGAGCATATGCGAAAACAGAGCGAGAGGGAGAGAGAGGGAATACGTTTTTAAGGTCTCTGACATACACACACTTTCACTCGCGTGCACACACGTTTGATGATCCTCGTGGAATTATAGGTAGATTATGGCAAGCTTTCTCTAAACTATACAGAACGGAACGGAGATGAATAAGGCTCGTCTCATTTCATCTAATGACTTTTATAGGAGGAACTGTTACAACACGACGACGACGACGCCATTGGAAGCTGCAGGAGTAGTAGGAGCAGCCTGCCCCAGTTGGGTTGGGTGTAACAAAAAAAGGTTGCTAAAGCTATTACGTAATGTAGACTGCTGTTTTGTTGAGTCATTGATGAAGCCTGGAGTTCCCCTTGACAACCAAATGGGAGACAAAACTAATGACGGAAGATCACTCTGAGAATGAGCGGATGGTGGTGGTGTGCCGCGGCGTGTGTGTGCTTTGCGAGACAAAGACAAAAGCTGCCAACTGGATGCCATCACTCCAGAGGCACTGTTTCTGACATTTTATTTCCCGTTCTGGTTGGGATCAACATTTTTGTGGGAGTTGGTCTACACACTACTCCAACCATATTACACACAAGGCAGGAATGGGATTCTCGTCCAGTATGGAGGAGGATGGAGGCAAATGTTTAGAAAAATTGGATGTTTGCATAATTGTATGGCGTGTGTGTGTGTGTTTGTAGGAACGTGGAGATGCATTTTTTTCGGTAGGATCAAATGCAAATTTTGGGTTGTGAACAGGCTGTAGACTGCAGGTGAGGTTAAAACAATCAATAGGAGACCAGTTTGAAATAAATAATTTTGTTGTTGCGTACCTTAAAATAGCCCTAGTGAGATATACCTAACGTATGTAATTAAAATAACTCCGTGGCAGCTTTTGCCGAGTCGTCGTCACGGTGTTCTCAAACTCAAAAATGGAAACTGTTACTGCAAATACCTACTTTCGTTTAAAAATTGGGTTACCCATATATTATGTCGGAGGAAGGTCTACGTATGTATGCTGAAAACTATAGGCAAAGCTAATCTTGATTGGATTCAAAGTTGCTTTTTTTGCTAAACTCAAAGTAGCGTGCTTCTGTATCATAAACACAGTCTAAAAATGCTTAGATTGACTGATAAAGGTCTAATAAATTCAGTACACCGTTATTTGCCTCCACCTTAAAAATTCAACTCGTGTCCGTCACGGTGCTCATAATCATATACCACCACACAATGTCACCTTATTAATTCATATGCTGCTTATTTTGTAACATTTATACTCCCTGAAAGCTCTCCTTCTTTTGTTTCCCATCTTTCCATAGCTCGGTCAGCAGGAGGAGGAATCGGCCGCTTAAGCAGTTCATACAGACAGTTTTAGCAATTACCAACTAGCAATTTCCTTGTTTCTTCTTCATGTCCCATTTCGTATTCCCTAATACAATAAAAAACACTTCCGTCTGTTCCCTTCAAGCCTGGAACTCATGAAGAAATTAGTAATGAGCTTAAAACGCTATATAGAAGTACTGCTTGAACTCCATAAAGAAATATTTTATCAAAGGCAGACAACTTTGAGTCTGTCCATAATTCGTGCCAAATTAACG
Source organism: Dicranocentrus wangi (assembly GCA_036850665.1). NCBI lineage: Eukaryota > Metazoa > Arthropoda > Collembola > Entomobryomorpha > Entomobryidae > Dicranocentrus > Dicranocentrus wangi. The sequence continues at coordinate 13,485 of JAANSN010003534.1, read as the reverse complement.
CTCGTAACTCTTCTTCTTCCTTGTCTTTTCCCCAGAAAATGAACTCAACTACTGCTCCCTTCCTCCTCCACCAGCTCGCTCCTCTGAAACTTTTCAATTTCCACTTCCTTCCCGTACAAATTCTCTGAATTAATCTTTTAAGATCAAGATGAGCATGAAACTGCTGCGCTCATGCTATTCCCGTGAAATATTATATGCATGCATAATTGCTAAAATGAAATACTTTTTTTTATTCCATATAGCCTCCTTCCCAATTTTGATGTGTCTCCGTTACGCCCAATCTGTCTAAAATGGAGGAAAAAGAGTTGTGTGTAAACACACTTTTCCCGTGAAAGATAAAAGGGAAAAGTTGTACTTTGGTAATGGCTAACAATAACTGTCTTATTTCTCATAGCCTCTCTCTCTCTCTCTACATCCATATAATAATATGTTCATTCAGCAGGTCAATTCAACAGAGATCGAATGCATGATGCATGACATGTGTGTGTGTGTGTGTGTGTGTGTGTGTGCAAGTTACCTTTGTAGTAGCAGTACAAAAGCCGTTATTATTATATTCTCGGTATTATTAGTTTCCTTATTATGCCCCTTTATTCCTCAAGGTATTATCCAACTTGACGTGTAACAACCAGAATACACTAGTCACAAAGAGGGAAAAGGTCAAAAGAAGTTGAATGAAGGAGAAGGAGAGAAGAAAAAAAAAGCACATCCCAAAGAGGAAACTAAATATATATAAAACCATGCTTTACTTAGCTAGTAATAGTGCTACTAACGTAGTCCCATAATAACCATCAACATGAATAGTTTACACACACCACCATGCAATCTTTAAGACGTTCACTCACGCATCAACAAAATAAAAACAGGAGGAATCCTCCTTCCAACCAAAGTTGCAATATTCATTTTCATATCATCCATCTATCTAGCAGCGCGCACAGGGACAACGAGCGGTTGTGTATCATATCATGATGGGCTAATGGGGATACACTCTAGTCAAGTCAGTTTTAGCAGGGTGTATACCATTATTACTTTTGGATGGAAAGTACATTTTTTGTACTCACTTTTGTAGATGGGGACTGACTCCCATTATCATCATCCTCCAACAACATAAAATATGATAGAGAATAGCTAACTGATATGAGCCCAAAACAGAGGTACGTCCGTACGGGTTACCTGTTTTCACTTACTAGAATCTAATTCCTTTTTATAAGCTTGTTCTAATTTGGGATCCGACGAGTTCTAATCCGAGATTTCCTCGCCGCTTACTTTCAACCTGCGATAGTGAAGCGAGAGATGCTCTTTGAAAGGAGTTTTTGTTTTCATGGATCCTTTCCTCCCAGTTAAAATTTAAGGTAAATAATCGTTGTGAGGTTGAGAGTTGGAATAATGGATGATATAGCGTGATATGGGCGTAGTAGTGGTAGTAGTAGCAGAACTAGCAGCAGTAGTAGTAATGGAGAGAACATAACAATCCAGATAATATGCATTAGGGTAATAATATCGTAATGGATATGGAGCACACCACCACCACCTCTACATGCATCGCCATCATCCCTTCGAACGCATTTTCAAATTGAGATAGATGCCAGGGCCCATTTTCTCCTAATCCCAGACCGGAGAAACAAAAAGAAAGAAAGAGGTTTTCTCTGCTAGACTTATTTCTTGTCAGATGACTAACAGATTTTTCAAATGTACTACAAGTCGAATGATAGTAAATGATCAGTGAATTTTCTGCACTTGCGGATGTCGACCTAGTAGTATAATAATAACGAAGAAATTAAACAAATAAATTCCAAGAAATAATAATATACCGGGTCGTCTTTCTTTTACAATTTGCAACGATCATCATCATCATCGTCATCATCATCATCCCGTTGCGTTGTACGAGTCCTGGCTGAGCGCATGTAATGTGTTTTTGTGGAAACAGTGAAACTCGCTTTCTTCGCGGAAAAAGACACCCTAGGCTGCAATTCTAAAGTGGGAGAAAACTGCCATAAAAAGTTATCTTTTAGTCCCCAACTATAGCTCCGCCTTGCCCATGTAATACAAGAGGAGTGAGAGTAAATTGAGCATCTTGTTTTCCGTAAAAGGTCCATAAAGAAAGTTTATATTTTATCTGGGGGAGCACAAAAAATACTGCTCAAACCCAGATGCACAGCTCTTCTCGGGCATCTATTTTTTTCTGCTCAGGTAGCGAAAACAAGGTTGGTAATTTACATCCCCTCTTTTTTTGTTTATAGATACAAAGTCGTTATTGGAAATTACTGGGATAATCAAAGCTCCGCGAGCCCCCTTTATTGGTCACTGATGAGTCGAACAAGAATTTGTGTATATATTTGGTAATGAAGAGAGACAAAGTCTTCCAAAGTGCACCACCGTCTCTTTCTTTCTTTCTTTCCTCCAAGCTACAAAGCGTATAAGTAAGCGTTTTTTTTCGTTGTCCATTTGTTTATGATTAGAGAGAAAAGGGCATCTTTGTGAAATGAGATTTTTTTCATGCATATAAGATTTACCATTTATCCTGATTATACATCTCAGATTTAGGATTTCCTTTTAAATTGGGAATGGAGGAGGCTAGCTGGAAAGTTTTATTATTATATTTTATCATGTAGCAGCCTTGTGCTTTCTCAGGAAATACGTATGTCAGCAGCCACCGTGAAAGACGTTGCTTCTTGAAAGTTGTGCTAACAAACCCATTTTTTGGACTAACTGCAAATTGTGAGCGAGGAAAACGGCCCCTCATTTCATCACCCCTGTTTCGTCTTACTTATTTTAATCAAAACAAGGGGAAAATGCACAAGATGATTACGTGATTGGTGAAATGAAAATAGTGCACGAACGAAAAACTAAGATATTTTCTTATTACTTTTTTATGGATTAATGTACCCAAGGCATGCCATAGTATGTTTTTGAAGGAAAGGGATCTATGACGGAGCGGAGGCGGCTATCAGCACGCAACTTTGTATTGACAACGGAATGCAAGTTTTGGCCTGTGTTAACTCTCTATGTATGTAAAATCCACGCGTCTATAATGTTTATCTGTCCGTGACCAAACACAAATTGCGTTTTGTAGATCATATCTTTGCATTAAGTCGTTTTCCAAGTTTTTTCGACATCCATTAGCGACAACAAAGTTTACACACACATTCTACATGCACTAACACAACATCAAATCAAAATATGTACCGCTGGACTGGATGCAACCGCTCCACTGACCGCGAAGCCGCCGAAGGAGCTACATTTTTGTTGGGAACCTCAAAACCACCACCAACACACACCACCTCATGTTTCGAAATAAATTTCATCAAACAACTTGCAGCACAGCGCAGCCAGCAGTATATTGTATGTAAGATAGTCTGACTAAATCATGTGGAAAACGACTTTCACCCTCCCGCAGACATCGAGACTGGTGGCACTCTGGTTAATTGGAGCATTTAAAAAAGTCTACTAAAATTCAAGGGAAAGTGATGATTTACGTCGTTTTCATTTAAACCTCGAACCTGAGGAGTCTTCAAAACTCTGTTTTCTACCCATGGGGCACGACACAACTCTAAAAGTGAAACTCTGGCTGTGTGAGCTGATATGAATACAAAATAATAATAAAAAAATGGTCTGCGTTGAGCATTTCCCAACACAAAGTTTTTGTTTTGGTCGCAGCATGGTAACAATAGATCAATATGATATATTGGTAATGGATTCCGCCATAATTGCTAGCTGTTTCCTGGTATATATATTATACGTTGTGCGTGTGATGGGGAAAGAAGGGTTGCATGCTTTACGCGTCATCATAACACATCACGACGATGTATAATATACTTTTTGGCCAGGCACACATGGAAACTTGAACGTGGCACACACAACTTCATTGTTATAATATTACTATTCACATTCAACATTGCCATTAATATTCTCGTATTAATTTGTATGGACTGACCTGCTGCACCTCCGTGTGTGTGTGTGTATGTGTTGTAATGTAACAAATAAAATCGTGGCTGGCAAAAGTATAATAAAAAACAAAACAAAATAGCATGTTTGGAAACTCATAGTATATAATGCTAACGGTTAGCTTTCTCTAGTCGATTTGTATTAGAGAAAACAGGGGACATTATAAAGTTTTCCATCAGATTTATGTCGATCTGTGTGGGTTATACGTACTACTACTACATACTACCGCAATGTCAAACGAAATATTAGTGCCTTGTTCATATATTTATCCCAGTTCAAATATGATTTTGTGCCACATCACCGACCGACATGTCATCTGAAGGGAAAATGTAGATTTTTCCCCTAATAGAGGAAAGACAAGGTAAACATATCAAATTCTCATTATCCAGCCACCTAATGATGTTTACATGGATGCTTCCCGAGGATGCTAAGCAGGAAACGGAGCTGTTTACAAAGTACAAGATGTTTATCTTCGGATCACTACTACTACACGCTGAATGGAACGACGTGGATTGATAGGTGAGAAACAAAATGAAGGATTGCCACATTTTTTTTCTTCTCCTCGCTCCTCTTTCGTGACGACGAGCCACATCAAAATTCCAAAAATAACGTCACACGGAGTCAACACGACCTTTATTGCTGATAGAGTTTTCATGTTGCAAAATCTTGAAATATATGATGAATAATGACGCATATGCTTCAAATCAACTTTTTCAGGTGGAAACATTTTGACTAAAAAAATGGAGATGCGAACGTGGTGCACAAAAGACACATTTTCCTTCTCCTTTTCTCCATGTGAATGGCGCAGCAAGGATGAAGAGCATCCAGCATACTCTAGAAATGAGCCATTTCTCAAGAATCCACCTCATCACCACCACCTTTGAAATTTTGGGTAAATTGAAAATGTCTGATGAGTGAGTGTTTAAAAAAAATGGGGATGAAATGATAAAACGGGAGGATGTGGTGGTGGTGATGCATAACCGGGAGATAGATCATAGTTCACACATTTTCTCCAAACTCAATTGCGCCTTGATTACAAGTGACAATCACATCCAGCGGCGGATTTCTCCAAAGAAATATTATAAAACCTCTGTGAGTAAGGCTTTTTTGCTTCTTCTGCGTGTCCGATTAAAACTTGAAAACTACTTTTCTCCGTAATATGTCATCAGAATATGAATAAGCTTTCCAGAATGCGAGGAACGTGTCCCCTTTGAATATGTCATGGAAAATTTTCTCCTCACTTTCATCACCTTTCACTTCTTCCCACCGCCCACCCGCAACTTCACATTCTGAGCTTGCGACCCTTTTACACTTGCCTTTTTGACTCTGGGATTTATTTTATTTTTTGCAATGTGTTTTATTTCCTTTTGCCATTTACATTTGCAGACGGTATCACACGGTGAAATCAGGTGAAGACTACAAACTACGACGATTGAAAGGTGTCGTCTCTCTTTTGAGTAAAGGTGGATGTCACAAGCTAAATTCGTGATGTAGCTCTGCTGCATACTATATATAAAGCATTATGAGTATGACCCAAATAGCGGTACGTATTATCTGCGCACCCCACCTGCCTATCAAGTCTGATTTTTTTTGCTAGCAATGATTTGACTTTTTCCCCTCCAACGTTCCCTTTTTCTCGGAAAATCTTAAGTAAAAACGTATTAGCTATTTATATATTTGTTCTTTTGTGTGACACAACAACAACTCCAAAAAAAGAAAGAAAGGGAAACGTCAAGTTTTTTTTTCTTCTTCTTCTTTTTCCCCCTCATGATAGGGATTGTTATCAAAACTGAGATTACCACGTACCGATAAAACAAATCACAGATGCCTACAACAGATATGTATGCGGCAAAAGGGGAAAGAAAATTGTCATGCACATGTGGGCAGACAGGGGAAATCACACGTTACACTTTATGACAGCATTCATGTCCGTAGGCATCCTGCTTCTTTCTACCTTTCTCACCTACACACACATCATGCTCTGGCACATATTCGCGGTCCGCATGTTGGATGAACACAGTCTGCTGGCTGAATATATAACGGAGAGAAAATTATTGTCATTTTGGGCTAAAACGCCCACCCCTCCCGTAATTCGTTTCGCTGGTCAGGGAAACGAAACGAAAAAAAGTATTGTCTAGGGAATACAACGGAAATCAGGCTGATTTTATTACGAACGTTATGTACACCCCGGTATGATGTATGTATACCCACCTGCCCATTGTCCATTCTCGTAATGCGTATTTCTTCTGCCCAGAAAATCAACTATCATCATCATGTATACCTAAGCATCTTCCCAAGTTTGGGTTTCTTCTACACAAAATGATGATGAGGTTTTTACTTGTGAATGGCTGCGGCTGTTTTATACACAGGATTTACTCTTTTTCTGAAAAAGAATCCACGGTGAATCCAAACTTGCAAAAAAAGACCTTGACCTTTTCCTTCATTTTTACGTAAGGAAAAACAATTTTTCTATGTCTTTTCAATCCATAGCAATACCAAAAACGGGTTTATTTCTGTATTGGAAAATAAAAAGATAGAGTCTCATTTCAAACCAGTTCCGGGAATGGTATAAAATTGTAAACTTGACGACGTACGTTGTATTAGCGGCCATGCAACCAAGGAAAAAAAATTACAAACTTTTGAACATTTTTTTACCCTGAAACTTGAATTACTTGATCGACAAAAGGCAAGTATGTAGTTCACCTTCAACGAAACGAGAGAGAGAGGGATAGAGGAAAAAAATGTTGAATGTGCTAATAACATTATGAAAGACAGGTGCCCTGTTGAAAATGAGCAAACAAAGGAAAACTCATGTTTTCCGTGGCCTCCTCCTCCTCCGAAAGGAGCAGAGCAGGCGGATGTTCCCTTTCCAACATATTTTCATTTTGCCTCCGATTTTTCTCAAAGAGGAAGAATTTTTCCATTACCTTTTCCCGAGGATGCCAACGTTCTTAGCCAAACTGAGGCAATCATTGTGATCAGGAGGAGCAAGAAGAGGAGTTGTGGAAAATCCGGAGATAATCAATCCACCTTGTGCCAAGATAAAAACAGTTTTATAGTTCTTTTCTTCTAGAAGAGTAATCCTGCTCTCTGTAGAAAGCCCCCAAAAAGAGGGAGGAATTGATGGAGAGCGGGATACAAGTGGAAAGTTTGATGATGCTCCTTTGTTGCAAACACTTTCACGGGCACAACGTTCATAAACACAAACAACCTAAAAAGGACAACTTTTATGCACGTATAGGTTCCGAACAAGGATGATGCACACTGGAGAGACAACTATAAAAACGGGGCAGCAGTAGCAAAGGAGGTGCAAAAAGCTGCAGATTGCTTTCCTCCATATAAAAGTGATGGCAACTAGTCAGTTTCCTGTTGGCACTATATCGGATCTTGAAGATATTGCCACTCTCTCAAAGGAAACTACTGCACGAAGGGAAAAAAATGCATTAAAAGCACGAATGTCTCTTTTTTCCTTGGTAGTCATTCAATTGTAAAAAAATAAGGGAACTACTTGGAGTTTGCAAAAAGGCCTGAACGAGATTTCTTCTTGCTCGAGGACCAGTAAATAGTTTGAGATTTTTTTTTCAACTTTTTAAATATCCCAATTTCACAATAGACGAAATAAAAAAGTTTTCTCCCCGTAATGATTGAGCCTCAAAAAATGGATAATGAATTCCTTTTCAAATAAAAAAGCACATGACTGTACGGCCGGCTTTCTGGTGAAGGCAGCTCCCTTAATTTCTCCTGATTTCCAAAAAGAGAGATGAGAAAGTCTATTTGTTAAACGCTTTTAACAAGTTTTTCTCACTTGTCTCTGCCACCACGAGAACTGAGCGTCTGACCCGCAACTTTGGCGTACTCTATGTAAACTTTTTTCCTCGTCGTAGCTGGCATGAAAGGGACGGGTAAAAAGGAGAAAATGGAAAGGCCAAAAATGAAAATATCATATCTAAGGTGAACTTTTACCTTCTTATGTTATCCACACTGACTGAGAATGGGGCATGCGACGGCATGCTTTCACTATATATGGCTCAGGTGGGAAGTGAGTCGGCCAAACCATATGCGGCTATTTTTTTTTCTCTCTCTCTCTCTCCTAGTCTACTTACTTCGTAATGATGTAGGTTATTGACGCGGTATCACTCTCTCCAGAAAAAAAAATATGTGCTTTATCTGAGAAGAAAAAGCATGTTAGAATGACAAGGGAACAAAACCAGGAGCTCTTCAAGACAAACACACAAAACTTCCACTTTTCTCCGTTTTTTCCCCTCCCTGACAGCAGAATCGCGAAGCAAGTATTACCTTTACCTGACTAGGTGCCATAAAATGACCTGGAATTAGTGCAACTCGTGTATATAAAGGTTGCATACAAACTGGGCATGGGAATGTCCTCGTGGAAAAATAAAAAGGAGTGGGCTATGATTACGGTATTACCTCATGTGAAATGCCATGTGCACACGTTTCCCTGAACACTGTGGTATGATACTGATCCAGGGAGTAAAAAAAAGTTTTTTTTTGACAGGGCTTGTGTCAAAATTGGAATATATCCTTAAATACACGGTCGTTTCTCTCCGAGTTTCTCTGGCGTTCTCCAGTAGTAGTGAGCAGCGAGAGCGAGAGAGAGTATTATTAGTAGAGGAAATATGTGTGTATCTACTTGCGGGTATACATATATATGATATGATATGTGTGTAAAAAATGTAGTAAAATGGATTTCACTCGAGTAATTTCTTTCCCCTCACCTCAGACTTTTGCTCGACTTTTTTGTCTCAATTTGAGGGGAATTTCTCACGGGATAAGCTCACGTAACGGAATGAATGGCAATCCAAACAAGATAAAGAATTGTGCAGACCATATCACCCGTCAAAGGGAGGCCCATATGGGAGGTGTGAGGGCAAGCAAGCAAGAAAAATTGTAATAAATGCCTTCAACTCTCTCTCTCTCTCTCTCTCACTCTCTAAAAAACTATATACTATTCTTAAATGGTAATATGTAACTAGAAAGTAGAGGGGGAAAAAGGATTTTTTTTTCAACTTACAAATGGTTTTACCCGAAGTCAACCTTCCCATCGAGTCCTGCAATGGACGGATGTGACCAGAAGAACCGGTAGACTGACGAGAAGAATCCTTTTGCTTCTTCTTGCGATGAATTCGGAAACCGGGCTTCTTCTGGCTTGATGCACCTTCCCGTTGAGAGGTGTTACAAGAGTCGGAGTCATCGCGACCTTTACTCTTATGTACACTGGCTCCACCACCCATCACGAATTCAATCAATTTGTCCAACTCTTCTGGTTTTTATCTTCCCTTTTTATCTACGGCCAACACGTAGAATATAGCCTCAAAATGCACCACCAAATGCAAGTTCGTCCGTTTATGGAGGAAAACAGAGAGAAAGATGAGGTAGGGCTGATACAAGGAACACACACTCTCCTAATATTATACAAGATAGGAAGCGTCTGTGTATTGTTGAGAACTGTTGTGAGTCAGAGAAGAAGAGGGAAATCGACAAAGTGATATAGAGGAGGGTTGAGTAGAGAGGAGTTATAGACTAGGTATACATACTTTCAACTTAGCCTGTGGGAAAGCTTTCATGCATATGGATTTCGTATTGATGGAGTGAGTTCCTCTTTTAATTTATTACTTTGTATTCTTCTCCTTTTTCCGGGATGTACACACAAAACACAACCTGCTGCAAGGTGGGATAGGTGTTCCTTTCTTCGTTGGGAAATGTGAGATAGACAAATGGGGGAGACTATTTTTACTGACGCGTCAATACCCTGAGGTATGTGAGTCTTGAGGAATATTAACAAAAAAAAGTGTTTGGGAATATGCAGTGATTCACTTTCACTATCAACAACTTTCCCCTTTTATTACGAATACATATGCATGCCTCGTCGCATTTCGTTGATTGCCAACCGTCGTCGCTCTTCTCGTATCATGAAAGAAAATGTAGTTCAGATTTTTAGTTTCTAGTGACACTCCAACAAAAACCTTGTTTTGGATGACGAGGCAAATGAATGTAGTATTAGTACAGTCTGTCGTCGCTCTTCTCGTATCATGAAAGAAAATGTAGTTCAGATTTTTAGTTTCTAGTGACACTCCAACAAAAACCTTGTTTTGGATGACGAGGCAAATGAATGTAGTATTAGTACAGGCTGGTGGTAAGTTCTAAAATCTTTTTACGTTTTGGCAACAAAAAAAACTGCAGTGCTGCAAGTTTTCTTTAGGGTTACAATCCTGTCGTTTGTTGGACTTCCTCCTTCTCGTGTTATATCTGGAGCAGAGTTATTTTTCCCAAGAATTTTGAGGAGGAATAGTTGGTGAAACCCGTGTAGTAGCGAGGGAGCCCGGTGAAATTCAGGAAGTAAAAGGGAATGAATAAAGTGAGCTGATTTGGTGTGCGAATTCCCACAGAATCGTTTTATTTTAAAGGATATATTCTCGCACAATTGCTGTTAAATCTCTCACTCGGAGAGTTTTTGTTGGCTTTCAATGGGATCAACTATCTATGTGAGTTCTGGAGAGGACGAGCCCTTTCCAAAAGAGAGAAAAAAATCTGCTTTCCCGTTGGAATCACTTCAGTGGAACATGTTGTCTCACTATATATATACGACTAGCCAAAAGGGGAGATATGGAGCATCAATTTATTTCTTCAAATGTGAAGTTGTTCTAGTCCGTGGAGCTACAGTCTAATAAGGGATTTCGTGTGGGGAAAATCTCACTCAACCCGGGGAAATGTGTCTTGTAAAATATGGAAATACTTTGTCGATACAGTAAGCCTTTTTTCCCACTTTTCCCAACCGAACATCAGCATTAGCATGCATATGACGACGACGACGAGAGACAATGTAAATAGGAATGACACTGACTCCTCCTGTTCAACACTCGCTCGGCGGCGTGGTTGAACCAAGTTTAAAACCCCGACAATGAGTGTTTGAGTTGAAATCGAGAGAAAAAGTGGAATTCACGTTGAGTATGTAGTAGCAATATAGAGTGGTCATTATTATTACATCCTCCTCCTTTTCATTTGCCAAAGTCATTCACTAGTCTCGTCATATGTAGAGTGGCTACTGCTGCTCTTTGAATCTCCTTTAACCATGCTAATGTCTTCCAGCAGCAAGGCGAGAACTATCATCAAAGACTTTTTGAGAAGGAGAGCTGTGGCGCTTCTTCTGGTTGTGAAAAATGTCATCTTTATTGGGAGAAAAAAAGTTTTTTTTTGTTGGTGGCGTGGTACACGTTGCTGGTTTCGTCGTGAGCACTTTTGCTCTGCTTTAGTTTAGCTTTGTCTTACAATTCACCAGAGAAAAGCTGATTTTAATCACGGTCGCTGTGGACAACTCTGTGATTGTATTCTGGGGACTCCTTTCTTCCGCCAAGTTTGCGCAACCGACAAGATATGAACTACTACTATGTATATATATATTTATATGTATATATATTATGTGTTCGACTTGAATCTCGCAATGTTTGTCCAGTGCTAGAGGGAGACGACGACGAGGAGGTGGCAGAGCGGAAAGAAATGCATGTATAAAAACTACATTGAATTCCAATGGGATTCTTCTTTCAGCCAGCTGGTAACTCCTTGTAAATCCCTCTGTATCCAAGGGTCCTACAACGGCAATTATCTGCAACACACAGAGAAAACGCTTAGATTAGGATTACACAGTTTTCCCCTATCCAACCAGAAAATTGCATTACTTTCAATATATACATATATATCCACCTTTCACGGTGGAACATTAACAACTCCGTGTAGCCTCCCCTTGTAAACTAAACTCCTTTTGTTGTTGTTGAAAAGTATGTATTCTGTATTTCCAGTGATAAAATCTAGTCTAGTTACGAGTAGTAGAAAAAAAATTTATGAATTTAATGGGTTTCTGTTTACGAAAAAAACAACGAAATGCAGTTTCTTGCCCCGAACTCTATTTTTCTATTTCCTCGTGTCGCTAATGATAGAGTCATCACAGAGAAAGTCAGCCTTTCAAGGCTACCAACCAGCAAGCAACCACTTCATTTTTTAGTTTGTTAACTGAAAGTGAAACTGTATTTAGGAAAATAAATAGTTCAAGTTTCCTGCATCGACCGACACGGGAGAAACTTGCTTTGGAGAAAAGTTAGTTTTTGTTGATGGGAGCTAGTCAAGATTCATAAATTTGAACGTGTTCATTTCATCGATGATATGATAACTGCTACAGCCACAGTCTACTATGCACACACAGCAGGGAAGCGAAATAAGTCGTGCTTGCTGGGGGAAAGTGGGTTACACTCTATTTACAACTCGTCGTTGTTAGACGGACATTACACACGGGCTAGAGTGCAACAACAAAATGCAATTTGCATGATGAAAAATCCCTTTGGAAAAATTAGCTTGGTGCTGGAGGAGCCTCTTAAAAGTGGGTTTTTCATTTCTCATATGGACTTAATGCTATATAGAGTTGCTATATAAAAATAGGAAAATACGTGGGAACCGTTTAAACGGCAGTATTAAACACTCCTTTTATCGAGCACACACATGGTTTTCCAGTTTTGAGCGACTGCGTTCACAGAGAAAGCGAGCGAGAGAGAGAGAGGGGGGGAGAGAGAAAGAATCTCCTCAGTTATTTCCCGTTTTTTTTTTGGGAATACGGCCTGTACTTACAATTAAGCTCATTAATCAAAGGTCTTGTACAGACTGACCGTGATAAATGATGGTTTCTTCCATATTAAGCACATCCAACTCCAACCACCCGGATGCACACTTCAATATAATACCCTACCTGCTTTCCCCAACTTTATCAGGCAGGATTGTTCAAGTTTGCAATAAAATAATACTGTGAACAACACGTGGGAAAGCAGACTATATAAAGCTTTTAGTTAGTTTAGTATATTCAGATAATGCCAATATTTATTCTAAAAAGACACCTCACCTCACCCACCACTTGTGATCTCGCACAGTTTGTCTGCCCCATTTTATTTCGTATATAATCCCAAATTATACCTTGTATTTTTACTTATGTGACACCCTACAACAAGAGAGGTTTCATTATATCTACCCTGATTACCTATTTCCATTTGAGGTGTAACTGAAATTGATAAAGTCGATCGCATCGTACCCCGGATGAGCTAGCCTCTGCCTCTAGTTGGGTACAAAATGACTCTTGGCTCGTTCGTGTCATCAAAAAATACTATTTTTATACTCAAATTGATTTTTGTGTCTCTGGCTAAAACCATTGTTTCTATGTATGCTTTACTAGCTGCCATCATCAGTTAATATTTTACCAACGTTATCTTTTAATTCATTGAACAACCTGCTGTCAATTAAGGGAAGGGGCGACCTGCCGACAAAGTAGCATTTTTAATAGCTTAGCTATAAACTAGATGATAATAATAATAATAATAATAACTAGAGAGGACTTTTTTTAATCCCATTTACAAATTATTGCTATTCCGTTTCCTACCATATATTTAGATTCAATTCAAGTGCAATTTATCTGGTTGACTAAACAACATGACAAGTATATAACGCTTGCCTTGTGAACATGTATATGTGCCATACTGTGCCCAGGTT
>JAANSN010003533.1:0-18265 GCA_036850665.1 Dicranocentrus wangi | reverse complement strand
TCTTCTTCTCTTCAATCGCGTAATCTCCTCAAGATGATACTATTCACATGACTAGAGACAAGTTGCAATGTGCAAAAAAAGTATACCGACTGGCAGCCCACCAAAAACCTTTTGCATTGAAACCTTGTGTGTTGGTATGTGTTATGTTAGTAGAACATCCCATTTTCTTTTTTAGGATGCATTTTCCTTCCTCTAAGCTGCTTACCCAACACTCGGTTTTTTTCCTGACTCGTGATAGATAGCACTAACATAAAAAGAGAGAACGAGTGAAGGTTTATTTCCAAGGTGGTTATTGTACGTACCTCCTCGGATTGTGATGTGATGAGCATGGGATAAGACAAGTTAGACAGGTTTACAATGAGCTTAGCAAAAAAAACAACATAAGGATGAGCTACGTCTTTGTCCGTGTCGCTAAAAGAATATTTCATTGGAGTCCGTGTGCAAAAAAAGTATTATTGTAAATTGGAGTGGGACGATAGTGGTGAGTCGCAAAAATATAAGATCATCACATCAACGCCATTGTTCACTCTGGATCATTTGGTTTCAACATGCGCAAAAATTGACGAGGTGTGGTATGACGAGTGGGATAGCACCACTTGAAAAATTTGAAATTTTTGTAATACGTATTATAAAACCGCATCTATGTCATTTTACAGCGAGATTTTCGAGCCAGACCGGTATCTATCCTTAACGTAAACTTGCAGGACATTAACTTGTTCCGTAGCGGCATCAAAATGTAACATTATCCTTTGTTCTTAACGGGTCATCACGGATTTCAGTCTACATACATACAACTGCTAATTGAAGTTGGGCTTCATCTAAAATTTAAATTCTATGGCTAATCTCCATCCCACAATTCGCGACTATAAAAACAACGTGCCATCACTCATTTACGGATTTTCGTCGCCAAAAACTTATTCAGCCCCGGATTAGTCCCTCTCCATTCATTCTTTTCCTGGAAAACTGACAGCAAAAAGGATGAAGCTCCTCTGAAATGCCCCTTTAGAATTCGCTCCTTCACTTCACACTTGGACCAGGGACCATTCATCTACACCGCTGACCAAACGTGTCACCAAAAAGGCAAGACAAACCCGTCTCTCTCCGTCCCTCTCTCGTCGCCCTTCCTTTCAAACCGTTTTTGTTTGCGGAGACATTTGCATTCTTAATTTAGTCTGAATTAATATACGAGCCCAACTTCGTGAGGGTGATAATAGCCCTTGACATGTTTTTGTCCCGCTTCAAGTGTTTGCCGTGATGAATAAGTCGTTTTTAGTTATTTTCACAAGAGCTCCTCTCTCACTCTCTCCCTCCTAATTTAGACAAATCATTTTATAATGGAGTATAAATGAAGCGAGCGAGGTCCTTGTGTATTCAGCCAGGATTTGCATATATTTTGGAAGGTTTTACAACTTACAACCCATAAACAACATCATCACCATCACCACTCTCCCTCTCTCGCCTTCCTCTCCCCCGCCATAATATGGAGAATTTTCATACAGAGTTTTGAGGATTTTGTCGAGTCTAGAACATTTTCAACAAGTTAATGCGTTTTCGTTCGCCCGCTTGCCAAAGCACAGCACAGCACTATAGCTTGTGGTGTATGGAGCATCGGGATGAGGCGAGGGCGAGGGTAACCAATTAAAGGAGGAATGAATGAATTACTTCCCTTTTGCCTGCTAGCGTAATACCTAGTCGTCGTTGGTAATGAGGTGGGATATTGTTGCGTAAATTTAATTCTTTTTTTGGACTGTGCTTTTCGTCACGGTGGTTTAGGTTTGGTTGGTACAAGTGTGTCATGTCGTGGTGGACGTACGTGGCGTGGAGTAAAAAAAGGATTAAAGGAAAATGATGATTTCATTATGTACACACGACGATGCTCTGTGTTGAGGTTGAGGTACTCACTCGCAATATATATATATACGGACGAAGGTAGGTAATTTCAATTTTAAAGGATTTTTTTTTCTTTTTCAGCAAGAACTTCCTTGCGGACAAAAAATGATAATAAGAATGGCTTGCGGGTACGTTATTAATCATAAGCGAAAGGAACATGATGAATGTGTGACGGTGGTGGTGGTGGTGACGGGGTTGAGTTGAGTGGCAGTATGGCACGCAGATGGTTGAAAGACAAGATTAGGAATTTAATGCAAAAATAATTAACATTGTGAAGTTGCATTGAAGCGAAAATTAGGGTACGTAATACGTATACATAGAGGCAGGCAGGCAGGGTGTGCGGGATAATGACTAGGGAAAACCGAGTTGAAGCATATGCTTCAAAAATGATGGGATTCTTCCACTCAAGGATTAAAAATTCCGGGACAAGTGCGAGTATATACTTATTATATGAATTGGAATGCATGGCGAGGAACAAACCACACCTGTCACCTCTGCTCACAGAGGAATGATGAAAGACTCAAAATGTAATTAGACGGTGGAGGCTACTGATTCTTCTATAAATTCTCCTTTTCTCTCTCTCTCTCTCTCTCTCTCTCTCCACCATTTTTGCAGTTCACGCACTTTCGAGCATTTTACCAGGAACGAGACGAGGTGGTTGCGTATTCAAAAAAAGAGAAACATGGCATCCCCCCATTTAATCCCCCCTTGCCATATCCAAAAGGGGTTTGTGTTTTGTTCGCAAAGACAATAAAACTTGTAGTGTAATAAAATAATAAATGATGACGCGGCGGCGAGGGTGAGGACCATCGTGATCGTCACGACTAATTCGCAGTTGGAAAATGAGTTTTGAGCATGACAAGAAATTCCTTTTCCCCGTCTTTATTTATGAATGGCTATCCCAGAAATCATTTGTTATCTTTTTTTCTCCTTCTTCTTCTGGGAAATGTTGAATATTTTCTCGTAAAGTGCTGCACAGGCTGCTGTGGCTGTTGTGTTGTGTGCCCGGACTAATCCTATACGCTTTTTCCTCCACTACTTATCACGAATGCGTAAATAGATTCTCAAGGATAATTTGAGTTTCGCATGTTGTCTAGCTTTCACTCAGGGAGACTCGCGAAGGCTTAATGGCCCTGCCCGGGTGCAATATTCTCTCTCTCCAAAAGCTTATGTCAGCTCGAATAAACCAAATTATCTTTTGAGCTTTATTGCCAATTTTTTATGGAATTGTACACAGGATTGCATTGCATTCCCTTAAAAAAAATTTCTCCCAAGAAGAATGAAATGACGTCTGTGCTAACATCTGGGAGGAAGTGTAACTAACTGCTCCTACTGCTACTGCTGCTGAGTGCTGACAAAGTACAAATCAGCTAGACGTTTTTTCAGGATGCATGGAATAAAAGTTTAAAATTCATTTCCTGCACTTTATCCTGCTGGTGGTAGGAGAAAGGAGAGAAAATGACACTGTCTTAAAAACTTTTTCATTTTTTGTTACCCCACCATGTACCACCACCAGGATAATCACCCTCATCAAGAGCAACAACTGCTGGAGCGATTACTATATACACACCAGTAGAAAAAAGTGTACAGCATCAGATCCTTCAGCATCATCATCATCATCAAATTTCTAATTATGATCATCCTTCCTTAAGCAGAAGAAGCAACTACCCTCTTTTGTTTTTGGGCTGAATGGAACCTGTCTTAATCCTCTTTTTAAGGGAGCATCATCATCATCCAGCTATCCTCATTACCATCATGAATTAGTCTAGTGTGGCATGGCATCCTACCATAAATAAAAAGGAGGAGGATAATATAGGAGTTGACGAGGAGAAGACTTGGAGTTTTCCCTTTCATCCTCCAAAAATTTTCACTCCAGTAAATCCCAACATGAATGAAGAGACGAGAATATTTTCCCGAGCAAAGACTGATGAATATATCCAGCTCACTTGAAAATGGGGCTCCTTCCTTCACACAGCCATAAAGCCCGAGCTGAACCCCGATGAAGATATTAATCTTGAGGGATGCTCTTCTTTTAAAACCCATGATAATATGCTCCTGGTTTTAAAAAAAATACATGAAATAATATCCGCTAATCAATTTACAAGCATAATGATAATCCAGCCACCCTGAAAGAGATAACAGTTTTCGCCCTTTGCTCCTGCCGCGCGCCGGTGGTGGTGGCCCAAGAAAATATTAATTACGATAGGATCATATTTATAGCTACACAATGTGTATCTCTCGTCGTTTTTTTCCATCAATTAATTAAGTTGCCATTCTATTTTTCCGAGCTGGAGAATGATGAGTGTGGATATGAGAATAGACAAACCCCAGTCACGACATTTGTCCCCTTCACCGGCAGTCAGGAATGAAGTCAGTGGGCATAATGGGCGTGTAATTTGTCACTGCATAAAATTACCGATAATATATAACATTTTTCCGGAGGAATAATATAAAAAAAGGTTGCTGATGAAACTGGAATGGAATGGAGTGGAACCATATAGGTTCAATTTGGAAATGGTTGGAGAAAAATGCTACATGTAATATTTTTAGCTTTTTTTAGCTGATGACACCATTGCGCCGAGTAATGACTAGGTTCAAAATCCGTGATAGATATGAGCCATTACGGGAGCCAAACTGCTCTCATTATTTTCTTGTCCCGACGCTTGGTCTGGTTGGAGCTTCAACCTTTCAGCTCGCTCGTCCTCCTCCTCTCTCTCTCCTCGTCCTCTCGTATAGTTATATATAGTTACTTTCATAATGATGATGAGCGGGTGAATGCGTATACCAGTTGAACGAAACAAAGGGAATGTCACCAGTGTAATCAATCTTGAAAATCGATTTTTTCTTCGTGTTTCCTTCCTGTTGTCACAACTCACTCTCCACACACACTCGAGAGAGAGAGAGAATTTAATGTTAGGGCGTTATTAAGCTCCTATGGCTGCTCCCAACCGACAGAATACAGCTTTCTCTCAAGAAATACATTTTTTATTTTTTATTGCTTTCGAAAGTGAGCCTCAAATATGTACGTTTTGAGCGACACCATTAGCGTCACAGAATATAGATATATTTTTTTCTCCAGACCCATGACATCCTATACTCAACCCTCAACCGCTCGAAATTTGTTCCAAACTTTCTCCAGTTTTTTTTGAGAGGGGGTTCAGGACCAGGACTCTTGAACAAAAAAGAAAACTTTTTTTCTTGCATACAAACAAAGCCTGTTGTGGTTATGTAAATATACGAGATGCAATGCATGACAAGGGAACCATCTTGTCAAGTAGTGTTCTTATGTTTTTGTTCTGAACGGGACTAACGGTTTTTGTTTCGTGTAAACATGATGTAATAACAACAAACGTAAAAAAAAATTCTTTTTTTTAGTTTCACCCTCGACGATGGTTTATCTGATGTTGATGATGATGATGATATTGCGTTAGGAAAAGTTAATCTGGTATCACAAATCCGTCGTCGTCGTCGTGCCAGGAGCGACGGTAAAATATGAATGTCGTCGCGAGGAGTAGTGTACTAAAACACGCGGAAAATTCCATAGACTACTACATTAGATAGCTCCTTGGCGCTTTTTGTTGTTGTTTCTCAACCTAAATGGTTTCCTGTCACACTGACAGCTAGCCGGATTCTTGTACACGGTCTCACGCAGGTTGTGTATGCTCTGAATGCGCGTTTCGAGCCTATGGGCTCCGCGTTGACATGCCGTGTCTTTCAAATTTTCCAGATTTTCTGCGCGTTAAAATATATGAAATTCGGGGCTTCACCTCCTCCTCCCGCTGGCTTCAACCATCATCAATGGCAGCCTGCCTAGCCGAGTTTTGATGGTGGTGCCACTCTTTTGCAAAAAATATATTGTCCTGGATGATGATATGATGGGCCTATATGCGTAGGTAAGGTACCTATTCATTCCTCCCCGCTTTGTCTCAGTCTTGATGGGGCGCCTCCAGAAAATTAATTTATTTACTTGGGCTGACCATGGAAAAGCAAGCCGGAGGAAAGGAACTGATGAACTGTGGTTACAGCAAAACCTCACTCAAGTATTACATACAATATGAATATGGAATTATGGAATATGGCGCACATTCATCGTTTGAAAGGCAAATGCCAATTAAATGGCAGGCTAATGGTGCACTGCCAGCCTGCACTAGTGCTGCTGCTGTAGTGTCGCGTAATTCACTATGCAAAACCAAAAAAAAAAAACTGGAGCAGCCCGTCATTTGTCAAACAGTATGTAGATTCCCCTCTCGGAAAAATTACCCTGGGCCGGAGCTCCGCGCCGTGGTGGTGGTGGTGAAAGTGAGTGCGGGAGAAAAATGTTTTACAACCTCCCCTCCTCCGACCCTCTTTTTACTACCTCAAAAATTTATATTCTTCTGTTGCTGTTATCGTGGAAGAAGATCAATGTAGGGAAAAAAAAAGGTTGCGTGGATGGCTAGCGTGATTTCCTCTCTCTCTCTCTCTCTCTCTGGTTTTTGTCCACTACCACTAGCGAATTGCGGAACTTGGTCGGTATGGCGCGCCAGATTTTACTGTAATAAATACTCTCACGAAGAGAGCTAATGCATGGAATGGAACGTGTTTTTACAACAAAAAATGTATATATATATTCATCCTGCCTGCATAATAATAATGGCAACTGTTGTATCCTCTCTCGGTTCTCTCCCATGCCGTTCCTGTTCCTCTGTATGGAGCTCCTGCCTGACCCATTATGTCAAAATTTCACTTAGGCCATGTAATTCGGGTCAGAGGAATTAATCATGAGAGTACAATCTATTTCTTCATTGCTTCCACAACGTGTATATCCCTTCCAACGAAATGGGGGAGAGTCCGCCATAGCCACGAGATGAGAACTTAAGTAAAAGGTCATCCGTCCATTTTCCATATTATTGACTTAATGGAAGTTGTTGTTGGAATGGGGCTCATAATAGCAATGCGGAATAATATAATGGCCTCAATTTAATATTCATAATTTGAATGAGTCCTGTCATAAAAGGGAGCTGAGCGAGATGTTTGTATGCATTTTATGTCTCGGAGTCTCGCGGCGGCTTTAGGCTGTCCCAGAATTCCATGGTGGACAATTATTTAATGTGGATTTTGTAAAGAAAAAAAAATATCGACTTTCTATTCAACACTTGTATTATGACTCATAAATATATTTTGTGAGTTATTTGGTAGCATAAAGTAATCGACCTTGGAGCCGAAATCATTAAATGTGACAATTAGTAATAATGGGGTATAAGGTGTGGGGCTTGATGGGAATTTGTGACTATTTTAATAATTCATGAATGAAATTCTGGGGCTGTACGAAAATTGTTTGGCGAGCACGTAATATGTAGTCGAGAGAGATTGGCAAAAGGGGGATTTNATAAGGTGTGGGGCTTGATGGGAATTTGTGACTATTTTAATAATTCATGAATGAAATTCTGGGGCTGTACGAAAA
Organism: Dicranocentrus wangi; assembly: GCA_036850665.1. NCBI lineage: Eukaryota > Metazoa > Arthropoda > Collembola > Entomobryomorpha > Entomobryidae > Dicranocentrus > Dicranocentrus wangi. The sequence goes on along the minus strand of JAANSN010003533.1, from coordinate 10,932 downwards.
TTGTTTGGCGAGCACGTAATATGTAGTCGAGAGAGATTGGCAAAAGGGGGATTTATGACAATCCATTTCCTGGCCACCTTGGACCGACTCTCTTCAAGGTATATATCATTCATGTATAGTCACATTATTCGAGCCGCCTTTGTGTTTATCACGATCATCACGACAAAAAAAGGAGTGAAAAATAGAGATTCGTGATAAAGCAGGCGGCTCGCAAGAAAAGGGAAACATTTTACAGCTTACAACAACTCATAATAGCAGCCACCCGCACCCCAGAACCACCGCACTTTAAACGCTAGCGTATTATACATGATGACAACGGGACTGGAAGTGTTTATTATTTTACAGATTGAAATCTACACAATGTTTAGCCGCTTACATAAACACGCTTCTTAGTACGCTTGTGTGGGCCAAACTGCTCTCTCAAATCTGAATCATAACTTGTGTCAGATCTCTCTAGATATCGCATATCGGAGGCATGGAATGGAGCGATTGTGACGGAATACGGAATAATATCCTGCTCCATCTCCCAGCATTTCTGCCCGATGGGTCTGCTCTGCACCCCCTCCACTCCACCCCCTCCACCGTTTCGTGGAGATAACAAAGAAACAGACAAACCCAATAATCTTTCATCAAGAGGCAGTATATAGGGACTGAAATGCTGAACTGAAAAAAAAAATAATCGGAGTGCCTAAATCTCTTTTACCATTTCAGCCACTCGTTTGTTTTTATAACGGTTCAACTTGTCACTCAACAGCCCTTCCCATTTTCTAATTTCCTTTCCCATCCTCTCCTCTTCGCACGAGAAGAAAAAAAAACTACGGCCTTCATTTCATCTTTTTTTTCTTCTTCCACTCCACATCCACCAGCTTCTGGTTTTTCTCTTGCTGAAATATGACAGAAATGAGGGAAAACGTATGGTTCAGAGTGGAGCTGAGCTGAAGGAAAAAAAAAATAATACGGCAGCTATCTTCTCCCTCCTCCTTCCCGAGACTTCTCGTCGTGGTGGAAAAAATGGAATTTTCTCTGTTTTTGGAGAAAAGAATGAGAGGAGGAAATAGCGCGTGGAATGCAGTCCTCTTTTTTGTATTTTTTTATAAGAGGGCTCAGAGGCTGGGCCTACTTTTGATGGAATTATGAGTCCAAGATGGAAATCTTTGTTGGAAAAGGGCTCCTTCTCGGGAATAACGTGGGAAAGCGTGAAAAAACTCATCTGCTTTAGTTTTCCGGAACATAATGCCAATGTGCCGTGTGCTATAACTCACAATGGGAAATGTAACGAAAATTATGTGTATCTCACTCTGAATTTGATATGCAGGATATATTTTTTTCCAAGTTTTTGGGTAATTCCATTAAATGAAATGAATCAAGAGAAGAGAAGAGAAGAGAAAAAAATTGTTCTCGCAATTTTATCGTGTGCGCGGATCTTATCCACATCTGTATACGAAAATACGAACCATATTATGGACTGGATGATAATATGGTGTAGGCACTGCAGTTTTGAGTGGCAGCCAAGTTTTTGGCTCCAAAATGCTCCATTTCTTCGTTTCACATTTATTATAACGATTTTTTGGGGCCGGAGTGAGTGGTTGGCAAACTTGCCCAAAGATTCATTTTCCCCATTACAAGCTCTTAGCCGTGCAATTAAGGGGATGAGACTAGCTCCTGCTCACTACAGATTTTTCACTTTTCCTACGCCGTCCTCCTCCACTACTATCACTCCGGTCGTGCTCCTCTGGGAATGATGAACATAATGGGAATAATGTAACTTTTTGTTTTAAAAGTTGCAACCAATTAAAACGTGCAGCTCGTTAGAAAGTTGTCGTAATGCACCGAGAGAGAGAGAGAGAGAAAAAAAATTGCCTGGAAAGAGGGCTTCAGGTGGTGGTGGTGTGCATTACGCACCTGGTTTGTCATGCAACGAGTAAAATCCGATCGATTTATGCGTGCATGGAAATGGAAAGTGCTCCATCCATCCAGCTCTTAACTCACCTGAGCACCAGCACCAACGCATATTTTATACTTTCCACCTCACCTTGAAGTTTTCGGGTCCAACTACACTTTGTGTTTTTTAACAAGGCTCAAACGTGAGCCCGTCACAAATGTGCCGTTAGCCCTAATCTTGCCGGAATATAAAGTAAAGTGTTCCCCTGGAACCTTTTTGGTGCGTATGGCTATAGCTCCTTCGTTTGGTGTGCAAGTACAGGGCGCTCTTGTTCTTACTTCTTACACAGCCATTGTGCTAATCTTAATTACCCTGTTCTCCTCTTCGCGCTGCTCGTCGTGAGAGAACACGGGTTCTCAGAATAGAATTATTGTTTGCCATGAAAGATTCATATTGGGAGAGTCACTCTATTTCTTCATTACTCCTCTGCTCGTTATGCCTATCCGGGTTGCATCACATGTCGTCAGAGTGTCTCTTGTGAAACCATAAAACGATCTTTACGACCAAGTTTTATCATTTTTCCTTCTCCTCTATCCTCCTCCTCCTCTCCAACTTTCATTGCAACCAAAAGGGAAAAAATAATGGTAGGTAAGCAGGCAGGCAGGCAAGCAAGCAGCCTGTGTGTGTGCGTGCATAATGGTGGATACGCTTTTTGATGGGGAATGATATTGATGTGATGAGCATTTTGTTCAAGACATTATCCTGATACGTTATGGGGATTCTTAATGATTTTCGGACAAATTGGGCAATTTCCTGATTACTCTGGAATGCATTATGAGGAGGAAAAATGGTGCTTCAAACAACGTGATAGAATGTACACACGACTTCTACACATGAATGAATATAAGAGAAGAAGAATCCTTTCTTTTCTTCCTTCTTGGAAGGTGGGAAGAAAAGGCGAGCTCGATACATTGTTTTCGATGGTGCTGGTGCTGTTGATCCACCGGTGATAAGATGGATTTCTAGATAGCGTGCCTTTCGTGGTATGAAATGGAGTAGATCGAGCTGTAGGTGCCGGCTTACAATTTTTTTGTGTGTAATGAGAAGCTTGGACCAAAAAGGATCAAGTCAAGAAGGTGGATGTGGTGGTCGGTGGTGCAGGTGTGTTATTCAATGTCATTCCGCCTCGGGATGCTTTTTCCGATCTGGAAAACTCTTGAAAACTGGACTGGGAATAATACCTACTCATCATCGCATCTTCAGGGTCAGAGAGTGCGGAATGTAATTAGTGTGTGGTTGCTCACTGAAACCATATAAAATGGGATGCTTTAAGCCTCTCTGCACCAATTTGTCAATGTGGTGAGGTACATAACCTTTTGTTTTAAGCTTTCTGTCTGCCGTAGTGGTGTGGAGTGCCGAAAGCAGAAAGTTTTGTTAAGGTTTTCGAAGACAGGTCGAACGACCTGTAAATTATTTTGTATCGACTCGGGTCGATATAAGAGTTAAAATATGAGATTACTTCATCGTTTCAAACGAGTTGCGCATGGCGCATATTTTACACTTACATAAATAGAATCATAATTTAACCAAAAATCCTTTCTAACTGTCGAAGTTTTGTTATTTTCATATTATTATTCCACGCAATGCAATCTGGCTATTGTCAAATTACGCAAAACTCAAAAACTTTTGTTATTTTTTTACTAGTGGCCACTACATGGATGAAGAATCCGGAATAACTTGTCTCTAAAAGTGAAGGTGGAACTCGTAAAAAAAACCTCCTCAATTTTACTTGCTTAACCAACCCCCCGCCAACGTCATGGCCATATTGATTCCACATTGGTGGCATGTGGCTGCAGCTTCGTGTGACAACCAACCTGCTAATTGAATTTATAGAGAGAAGGTCACCTTATCTGCAAATTTTTGATTAAAAGCCCTTTTATTAGGAATTCAATCTGCATAAAATAACAGTTTGGGCAGCTAGTTTATAATGACTGCTATTTGAGCAATCTAAAGAGATATAAAAAGTAATCGTTCAATCAAAGCTATTTACACGCGTGTTTACCAGCTCGTATACAAAGTGTGGCTAAACATGCAGGATTTTTTGGCTAAATAATAATAGCTGTTTTTCAGCCTTGACGAAAAAGGCGGCGGGTATAGAGGTTGAGGTGCTATCAAGGCATCACTTGAAGTCACGATCTTGTCCACATCATCAAAGGTAAAATGGAGGTGATTAATAAATTCAAATGGAGTCTTGCAGCTTCACACAATTTATCATATTATATGTATTATAAATATGCGTTAGAAAATCCGCTTCCATACCGAGTTTCTCCGTCATCCATCTTGCTCAATGGATTTAGAAAACTCATTCTCTCAATGGGCCTGAGAGTGCTGAAGGAAAAATTTGCTTTACCGCAATGTTTTTTCTTTCATATACTTATGCACACCCGCGACATAAACCTCAAAACAAAAGTTGTTTGACAGTTTTCTTTTTTGAGAAAAAAAAATAATTCAAGTTTTCTCGTGGATCCAGGAGCGGCGGTCACATTTTTGTAAGTGGAAACCGTCTCGAGTAAATGTAAAAAAGAATCCATTTTTACAATCAACCGGAATGCATTTAATGAAATAGCTAAAAAAAACTTGCTGTGGGTGATATGCAATTTTTTTTTAATTTTAAATTTTTATTTAATGCAAAAGCAAAATAATGAGAATATGCTCACGGGGAGAAATGGAATCGTTGTAGCACCAACAAGTCTCCTAAATGTATATCTAATAGTACGATTCACTGTTGCGTAACAAAACCATAATTTATGTGTCGATATCGCCATTTGATTGAGATAAGGATTGGGATTGGGGTCGTAAAAATGAAATAAAATTGAGATTTCATTACGGAGACCAGTGTCCAAACATGCATTGTGCTTTGAGAATCCAGACCAGAGACGAAAGCGCCCATGCAAAAAACCAGGCACATCGAATTATTTGCAAATAAAAACTACGCAGTGTTATCGCCTTTGCAAAATGTACATGTGCTTCTCTCAAGTGAAGTGAAGCCAAGTCAAGTGAATAAAACCCTTTAGAGATTACAAGTTTTTTGATACTATTAGATTTCCAGTTTAGACATATGTTGTCGCTAAGATTTCAATTCGGAGTCTGCTCAACTCGACATGAGCGTCTGCCTGAAAACCCAGATCCGTTCGTTCTGTGCTACCAACGCAAGCAAAATATCCCCACAAACCACTTACATTATTTACGTGTGTGTGGTAACTGCATGGTAACCCGTAAAACTGAGAAAAAAGGCAAGCAAAACTGGTTGTGGATTTACCAGTTTTTTCTCTCAAAACAAAAATAATATGGAAGGCTTAAAAAGTTTAGAGATAATTTCATTGAAAGACAGCCAGAAACTACGTATTGTTTATATGTGTACCTACCTACCTATATAGGTATCCCCAATCCCATCTCCAACAATATTTTTCCCTACATTATGCAAGAGGCGAATTGGCTACGGATATATATATATATACCTATATAAAGTCATTTTGGATTCACGAGGCACATATATACAACATAAGGTTACATATTTCATGCAAAAATACAAGCCTTTTGCATGTTTCAATGATTTAGCGGAGAAGATAACTCCCCTCATCAAACATTTAACTGGCCAATCAAATTCTAAACGTGGAAAAATTTTTGGAGAGGAGACGAAACAATTTATGAGGAAAATAATGCTGCATGAGGATATTTTTTTGTATTCCGCAACACAGATTATACACTCGTAAACAACGGCTGTTCATTAGATAAAATGCGAAAAAAGGGGAAACACACCCGTAGCTTATGGATATTTCGTGCCCGCCGGAGCTAACATTGTCGTTTTTTTCTGCAAGTTGGATTGGTTTCGCATGTTTTCCTCTAATCAAAGTTAATCAACCTTAAAAAAAGACCCTTTCCAATCAGCAATCCTCGAAAAAAGTTTTTGAGAAAGTTGGAACGAGGACAACGGAACGTTGGGCCCGATTAAGCTATTAATATTTAAAGATTATGGAATGATGAACTTGGGGCGAAAGGAAATGTCATTTTTCCTTTAGAAAAATAAGTAATGTTTGATGGGAGATAAGGTTAGAGAGAGCAGGATGACGTATGGCAACACCCGCCTACCCTACTCCCAGCTACATTATACAGGTTTGTAAGGTATCCACCTCCTGGCAGCTCACCACCTCAACAACATGGACTTTGAAAAAAGAATAAACTAATCGTGGTAACGAGACTTGTTCGTTTTTGCAATCTAAAATAAATACAAAAAATCGTACTTATGTAAGGCTTCAGGATAAGAAAAGGCTTTTTTGCACACAAGAACAAAAAACAATAATTTGCACAGGTAAAAAAAAGATTGAGCATTGAGCTAAAACTTTTGTGTTTTGCTAATGTTTCATGATTTATGTTTGCGTTTGACCGTCCTTGTGTAACGTGAAGAGTTTCGTGATGGACTGATGAAGACTGATGAGAACCCAAACTACGTGAATGCAACCCTAACGAAGCTATAAGGAATAAGGTACTCTGCACTTCTGCAGCATTCTTGCTTCAAATTATTTTTTACATTTTCAAAAGCATTATTATAAATTTGCATTTTCTATTCATAAAATTGCTTTGCAAAAAATTATAATCAATATTTCATTCATATCAGGCAGGAGTCCAATTATTATGCATATGGCCAAAAAATTCATGGAGGGATTTGAAATATAAATCAATTGTGACGTTGTGGAGGTTGTAATGAGGTATATAACGGCAACTCTTTGAAAGCAACCCCTATCATTAGTCCGTAATGCCTAGTTTCCTGCTAGCGCAATTGCAGAAAATGTTGTTTTTTTTTGCCAAATATGTTTATAGCCCATTTCACATTTGCATTTTTGCGAGGATTGCAAGAATGTCGGAATAAATTGCAGTTTTACGGGAGTCAAACTGTAACTTTCCAATTAAAAATTGTAGTTCGGTCCCTTATCACACTCTCACGGTGAGTTGCACTTCCTCCAAGGAAATCAGATAGACTAGCCCCTTTCACTCCACTCTTTTTATCGGCCTTCAGCTAAAAATTCGCAACTATTTTTTCCATAAAGAAATTGCATTGCATATGTGCTTCCGTCTACAATTGCAGTTTTGCATGTTCACCATGTCCTCATTGCAACTCAAATGTTTTTGCGGAGATAAAACCGTGACTTGACATGACATATGTTTTTTTTTCAAATCTGAACTCTGCGGACTCTATGAACCCTTCTCATTCTAACAAAACTCTCCGAAAATGAATTATTGCGTTCAAGCATTCAATACTTTTCCCCCATTAAAAAATGCAACAGTTTAGTATGGCATTTTTATTCAGCTACTTGAAAAGGAAAAAATCTTCAAAACTCCCATATTCCCAGCATTAAAAAAACCGGAGATCACACGAACAGGATTTTGCTTGTAAGTCTACTTTTCCTCAAAAAACTAACTTTTTATCACATAATATACTCAGCATGAAACTCTTGAAAAGAGGAGAGAAGAAAATCTCTCACAAATTGGCTTCTTCACTTCATTCGATGGATGAATATTACGTGTCGTAATAAACGGTTCCATGCAAATGAGATATCATTAAAAATCTGTGCCTACTTCCACTTCCATCCAGCAAATAACGAGCTCGTATTATTAGCTGTATATATTATCAGCCTCAAAGACAACTTCCAAATGGGAACATAAAAACCGCCCGTTTCTTCTCCTACTACAAGCAGCCCAAGTTGTAAGTAAGTAACAAATATCAAAATGCTTAAAATCCCCTGATCTCTCCATCTTTATGTCCTTCTCGGTGAGAAGTGGTGTTACAACAGGTAGAGCATATATGTATATACTAACTTCAGGTGGGGTTCCCTATTCAAATTTTTGAAGATCATGTGCCGAGCGAGCGAGCGCACCCAAGTTCAACTAAAAGTAAATTACAAATCCAACAAAAGCCGTATCAAACTACGGCGTGAATGCATGCATCCATCTCTCACATTTCTTCTTATTTTGGAGGGGTCCAGACGGAACCAAACCCCTCGCCTTTGAAACTGCATTTTATTTTTCTTCTTCAAATGTATTATGCACCCAGTTCCTCTCTCTCGTTTTTGTCGCTGTGAGACAGGGAACAAGAAGGTGGCTTTTTCTTGCACTCTATATCAACTCGGAATGCAATCTGTTCATTCTGAATTCAAATCTTGTCCAACCAAACGTTGCTGCCTTGCGTTGCGTTGGGTTGTACGCTAAATACATCATATGTATTCTATACCACTCCGCGATCCCTTTCTCCCCTTTTCAAATCATTGCTGCTATTGTGAAACCTCATTCTTTGGGGGAATTATAACCACTTTCTTAAATACCTAGAGCAAACGTGCAATGCAACTTTTATGGCGCTGCTTGAATCATTTCCTGTGACTCTCGATGCAGCTTGTAAAAACAAACTGAACCTCGTGAACTGAACTCCAAAAAAGATGAGTTATGAGTTGGACAGGGGACGGATGGTCAGTCAGAGCAGGGATTTTTTTATTTATTTGATGAAAAACAAAAGCGGTTCAACCTTTTAACCTTCCTAAATTGCTTTTCAAAACTTGTCCCGCCCGCGCGACTACGCTTAGGCTGGCATTATAGATTTCGGCTTTATTGGTTTATTAAAACGCTGCTAAATGTTTTGTGAAATCACAGCAGTTAAAATACCACGTAGATTCATTCATCGTTTTACAGTTGTATAAGATGATGAAAATCTGTTGAGTTTCTGGAATGAAGACTGTGTATGAACATCACGGTGTCGCAAGTCGCAATCACTAGAGCATCATGTACCCATGAGTTGCATCAGCGTCATCAGCACTCAATATTTTACGCTATTTTCAATCTTTTCCTTTTTATTCTTTTTCACAAGCAAATACAAAACGGTCAACTTGTTTTATTGCCAGAATTATTGCCAACGACCTATCAAGATCTTGTTTACCTTGTTTTCGCGAATTTATTATCCTCACTTTTATTACTCTCTCGCAATGATGATATATTATAAATTACAACCAAAAAATTACCTTATTTCCTGAATCTATGTGAACCTTTTCAATTTCAACTTGCCAAAAATGTACTTTTTTTAAAGTCGATTTCCTTTGTGCAATTAAAATTTGTTGACGTGCAATTTATCCTTATTTGCATTTTCTCCTCCGTGCGTGTAATATTATGTATTTTTATTGCAGAACAAAATACAGAAATGTTTTATTTCACCTTCTACCTCTGTCACATCATCATTATTATCAATGTTTACAACCTAACTGAAAATTTGCATTCTAATGTCAGTCCTACACATTTTATGTTTTGTAACAATGACACAAATCACACTTTCGTCTGTGCTACCTGAGCTACTTGTTAGAATTCCATTTCCTTCCAACTTTTCACAGACAAATTATGGTGTTTTATTACAAGCATAGAAGGGCTAATGGCAGTGGACATTGATTTGATGATAGGGTGCTACCAATAATTTTTTTCGAGGGTGCTGGCATGAAAAAATGTTATACCTTCAATAAATTCATTTTTCCCGTACAAAGTATACAAAATAAAGCTATAATGATATGAATGGTATTATTGCCCACTCGACTCGTCAGCTCACATCACACCATAGCCACCACCACCGTCACCACTTACTCACCACATCAATCCCACAACATTAAGTCGCTATATATACGCACCTGCAATAAATAATGCGGCAGTCACGATTGACGAGTTCCACACCGTGCACACAGTGCTACTCATTTTTCTCCTACCTATTTGACTCCCGGCAGTCCAAGTCCACCCAACTGAATTCCCATCATTTGTGCTAAGCTATAACATAACCCAACCTGGCACCCAGCAGCTATTTTTTACACCGTGTTTTTGTTGGTGGGAAAAAATCGATACAAAAGTGTAGGAGAAAATGATATCCCTGGAAATCCTCAAGAGGCTCGTGTTTTATTCCTCTCCAGGTATTTTCCAGTGTCATTCATTTCCACCCAGTCTTTTCATGCTCAGCAGATGATATGCCTTCTCAAAGGATGCTCATATAATAATTCACATATTTTCCCCTTCATCATCCCTATTTCTCTACAGTAGGCAGACACCCCCAACAACAGCTAAATAATATATATATTTAATGAAAAAAGGAACTATCATCTCCAGCCCTTAATTCTAACCTCTCATCCATTTTAATGAGATGACATGATGTAAACCCGGATCCCCTTTTGTCGCTCCAATGGAACACAACAATGCACACAAAATCATCTCAAACTTGTAATTCTCCGTTTCCTTCCTACGCGCGCGGAGAAGTAAGTAGTATATATAATAATAATAATACTAAACAGAAATAATTTGTTTTTTTCTTCTCTTCCTTGTGAAACATTCCAAAATTGCACAAGAGGGTATTCAAGGCAATGAGACACTAAAGAAGAATTGGGTATAACTGCTCATTATAAATTAAAGTTCTCCAGCGTTGTTGTTTGTTGGTGAGCTGGTGCTGCGTTTTCATTTTTAGTGACAGGAAAAAACATGCCATTCAGTGGAGCCCGAAATCCTATATCTTCTTATCATCAAGCAAAGTAATCATATGCATAACTACACCGTGTCTTGTAAAATTTTAAAGCATACCGGAATTTCATTACAGCTTTAGGTTTCTTTAAACATACCATAGGTATATGTATAGTGCTGGTTAGTTTGTACTGCTGACTGGAATGTGGAAACAACAAAGTTTTGCACAGCACAAGAATGTATATAGTATACCCGATGTGATATTTTAACCATGTATTTTTTGCTTTTCGAATAATTTATGGGGATGATATGATGGTGGAAACCAACTAAGAAAAACGTAGTAGCAGTAGTTTTGTTTTCCCAAGTTTCACTTTCGCTTCCACTTACGTAACGTAGGCCAGCGTGTTGGCACAGTATTTTTTTTACGATTTTCGGGCTAGCTGCATCGCATCGGTATGATATCCAACCATGTCCATGGTCCATATGGGATACATATTTTTTTATACATAATTAAAGGATGATTA
>JAANSN010003532.1:0-18265 GCA_036850665.1 Dicranocentrus wangi | reverse complement strand
GGCAACTGAAGCTGCTACGGAGTTTAGAACCAGCTTTTCGATCAAAACGTAAACTCATTTTCCCTTCTTTCCCCTGCTCGTCTTTTAATCTTCCCGTCTTGTGCAATATAATATATAATGCACAGTATTCCCCACAGTTCTTCCCCTTCACACGTAGTATCAAAGAACTGTGGTATTATTATTAGCGGTAGCAGGAACAGAGCAGAAGAGATTCGCAACAAAAGTTATATAAGACGCCACCCCACACGCCAATATCAACTCCCACAGACAATTCACAGCGTGCAGAGGAAACCCTGTTCAAAAATGATGATGGCAATGCAAAAAGTTATCTGGCGATGCACACAGTATGTTGTAAAAACCGGCGAGGGGAGCGAAAAAACGAAGGAATTACAACTATTACAAGTTCAGCAGCAGATAGGACGATGGTACGCACAAAATTCACAAAGTCGGTCTGCTCCACTAGAAATGATTGCGATGGGATGATTATTATGAGGAGGAGGATGATGATCTCGTCTAACTTCGAGCTATTTTCTTCTTCTGCAGAAGATGTGTCGTTATTCCAATGGGTTCAATGCAGGGAATGCGTTGATGTTGATGCGAGATCGAGATATGTTCACTGGTATTTTCAACGATTCGCGTGATCTGCATCATTTTCCATAGCCACTCGTTCGTACCATACCAGTTTGCCTTTTATTATGGTGTGCACAAAAACATAGCAGCACATGCAGTCATATCAGCTATCCAATTCGACGGTAATCCACTTTGGCCAAATGCATTCAAATCAATCCCCTTCTCATTCTCATTTCACGAGAGAGAGAGAAAAAAACTCATTCACTCTGGAGCAACCTGGGTGCGTGTACATTTATAAACGTTGTGCTACCGTACGCATTTTTTTTCATCCACCATTATATCACACCGTTATTACGAAAAGGTCCGCGGTGGAAANAACGTTGTGCTACCGTACGCATTTTTTTTCATCCACCATTATATCACACCGTTATTACGAAAAGGTCCGCGGTGGAAACAAAAAGAATTCCTTTTCCACTTCGCTCCCTTTTCAGCTTCCAATCCCAACAACAGTGGCGAGGTGCATTTCATTCAAGTTCACTCACACTGCATAACCATTATCAAATAATGATACGATTATGGAATAACTCCGACCAAGTTGCACACCGCCACACGAGCAGTGCCTGGGTGTGTTTTCAATGTGCCAAGGAAGATAAAGAGGAAATGTGCGTATCCGCTCGTCCATACAGCCCGTGTCACTTTTCATTCAAAAACTTTATCAACTTTTTTGGATCGTTGCCGGCTGCGGGATTCTGCTCTTTGCTAGAAATGGTTTTAGCGGAGGAGAGCAATGGATTATGGCAGTATCATAGTTCTCCCGAGTAACTCAACCAGTGCAATAACTACACAAATGTGAATTCCTCCGGTTGAAGTCAGCTCACTCTCTCTAATTTAATTAATACGAGTTGTGACAAATTAAGCTACATCACGTCTATATTTTATCCTCCAAGTAGAAAATGAAGTACAAGAGGAAAAATGACTCGTAAGGAAAACTGTCTTTTGATTAATGAGCAAGAAGTTGGCTCGTGAATCTTGGATTTCAGAGATGCGTTCCGTTTCCTCCAGCCAAAAATATATTCTTATTCTTAGACATGAAATCCCATTTCGTATTAACGACTCCCGTTCAAAAATACTTTTCACTTGCGTGTGCTGATTATACTAACAGCTTGGTTGCAAAAACAAATGATGACACGTCTCAAAGTAAACCGGCACTGTGTAATTAGCCAGAAGTCTGACTACCAACTGCTTTATCTATAATCTATTCACGCAAGAACGCACTGCGTGCGACAGTGAGAGTCACTGCAAAAAAAACGTATTTCTTATCGATGAAATAATTTCCGATAAAAAAAACTAAGCGTGTCGTGTACGTAAAAACCTGTGATGCGATCGGCCACTATTTTTCTCCTAGCCTGTGATGCAATCGGCCACTATTTTTCTCCACAAAAAACTGCAACACATTTACAACTTTTAGTCCAGGGTAAAAAAACGCGGCAGTGAAATGCCCAAGCTTCTCTTCAGCGTGCTCCGTGTGGCGTGGCCAGTGAAGAAGTGATAATAACTGAGGTCCACTAACGAAGACGGGGTTGGAAAAGGCATAAAATGAGAATGGTTGAAAAGGAGATGAAGGACAGCTGGAAAATGAGCTCAGGTCCATATAAAGATTAGGATTTCATGTTTGAAAAAGGGATCCCAGTGCTTTTTTCCATTTTAACAAAGATACCCCTTGTTCGCCTAATGTATGACTGATATATATTCATTCGTGGTGGTGCATGATGGTGGTGGTGGTGGTGTGGCCCACTGGCTTATCTGCATTTCAGTTGTGGGGCTCATGTCTGCGTTAGATTTTCAAGAGTAATGTAATGTGTTCAGTAATATTATTCTTTTTCGAAGCTTGCATCTCCATTATGTCTTTGCTTGCTTCAGAGCTTATAGCTATATCCTTAATATTTCGCCCGATCCATGGATTTACTCTGCAGAGTAAAACATGGACAGATGCATAAAACTTTGTTTAGCTAGACATTTATTTCATTTCATGGATTACAGGTCCACACTGCCACTCAACATTCATTCAATTCAACACGCACAATATGTATGTATATTCATATGCATAGACTACAACGTGTGATCCTTTTACAAAAGATGCTGCTCCTATTCAGCGAAAGACATGTTCTTCGGTGCAGATACAATGAGGAAGGGTAGCTGAACTGAAGTTCAAGTTGGTTCATACGCAATGCATCCACAATAATGCATGATGTACTATATGTATACATATATACATAGGATACATGCTTTTAAAAAATCGTGTTATAGCAAATGTAATATGTTACTAATATTGGACTGAAACCATTTTTTTTACAAGACCATGCCATTTGGTCCTTCTTCTATCCGTATTTTTCCTCTCAAGCATTGTAACAGGGATTGTATGGGTGGTGTGCATGAAGGTATTGAAATTTGGAATTTTACTTGTACACACGATTCATAGTTACTGTATGCATGATGTATCAACCATTGAAAACAGAAAAGACGAGTACATCTTTCTACCATTAAGTTTACCCTGTTCTTTTTATGTTGTTATTTCAGACAGAGGCTGGCGAAAGGACGCTTGGATGAATGCATCTGGACTATTCCTACAGTTTATGATGATGCACGTAGTATTTTGAAGGTTCGACAAAGCCTCACCACACGCTTTTACGGAACCAATCTTAAGTAACGCTAAGTAAAGAGTAAAGACCCACAAAATTCATCCTCTCAGTCTGGACGAAAAGTTTAAGCGAGTTAAAACCAAAACCTACCAATATAACTCCAGGGATCGTACAGCGCAGCACCCGCTATATAAGGAATAGAAAAGAAATTGTTAGAACAGAATTCTGAGGCTTGTCGAACCGAACGCTCTGATTACCTTGGGTGCCGTATATATGTGGAAAAAGGTTCATATGCGTATTACGTATTCAATCACGAGCATCCAGTTGATCCCCCATGAGTGCTTATACGCGTTCACTTATTGAAAATCACTTCTCCAGCGGCGTGTGCATGCATCAACAGAAAAAAGGATGCAAGTCTGTATGTAAATGCACACGTACATAAAATTACCAGGCTGAGTATATATAGTACAAACAGAAATCCATTAACAATAACCATCCGCATCCTGCATCTGGGCACGAACTGAAAATGAATCCTTTCCAGACGTAACATGGTGATGGTGATCTTTCCGACAAAACAAAATAGTTATTTTTCGAGAGCTGTCATATCCTGATTCGCAACAGAGTTTCATCCCCAGGAAGGCATTACACATTACACATACGCACACCCTTATGGCGTTCATGACTTTGACATTTTACTATTCTCCGCATTTGTTATCAGCTCGGGCTAGCATATAGCAGACGGATTTATGTGTAGGGCACATCAAGTTCCTAGAACAATTGCATGAATCAGACGGTATGAGTGATGCATAAAGGAAATATTCGAGAATGTTTTTCTAAAGATAAATGATAAATGGACAATTTCAGATATGTGCTAGCTATGTCAATGGTGCATTTTTATCAACACTATCGCCGTCCTCGAACTACATGTTTCATTAACCCCATGTGTGCCTTGTGTGTATTGTTTGCTGTCACAAAGGAGCCTGTTCGGCTAACTGTTATTTGCGACAATGTTGACAGATGTGACAACATACGAGAGAGATGAAACCATACATGGAATATGATATTATAGGAATACGCACTAATGCACGCTTTTCTTGCTTTAATATGTTATTACATTACATTACAATTCGAGATGTAATACAAGGCACAAGGATTAATAAGTTATTGTCCATTCAGCATAATAACTTATGACAAGCTTCAGGTTACATTACATTGCTTCGCCCCTTTCATGTTCGCGCAGTGTATGCATACCTTGGATTAGCTCTCGCTAACAAGCAGCGTTTTCGTTTACTTTAGACTTTCATATAACCTGTAAATTACAATCCAGTCTAATGAGAAATGTACAGTTTGTACAACTCAACCCTTAAGAGCTCCTTAATTAACGATAGGTACGTACCGACAAAAATATGAATGTAATTACCTAAAGAGAAAACGTGCTTTATGGGGTAAACAACATCAAAACCAGGCAATAAATAACATTAGCGTGCAGAAGCTCAAAAGCCAAAATGAAATTTGAACATTCTTTTTCCAATAAGGAGGCGGAGTTGGTGACCAAGATAAACATTTTTAATGAAGTGAACCCAGAATCCATACAAGTTGATGCTAGAGTACCACATGCCACATATGTTGTGCTTGGGTAATTGTCTACTTACACTATCGCTTCCTGGCTTTACTCGCCTGGAACTAAAAAGTGGAGAGGGGGTGATGTACACACGAGAGTAAAAAAATCCATGGCCCAATTACTCTAACAAAAGTTAAAGAGAATACTATCGTTCCACGCAAGTAGTACGACAGACAGAAGCACGTGTTTGCGACCTTTATTGCGTTACACATCGCCAGAGAGGAGGATAGGGTAGCAACAAGAGACGTATTATTTACTAGCTTTGAAAGCGGGTGACAGCTGCATCTGGACTCGTGTTGATGGAAGGTAACTGAAAATATCCAATGTCATTATTGTTCCTTGTCTCTCCGTCTTTCAAGAAGTTTGCATTACTCCCCTTCCCCTTATCTCGCAAGCCGGTCAAAAGACGGAAGGGAAGACGGAGGAAAATCTCTTGTTGTGAAATTAATGTCGAGTTCATTTTGCATCCCTTTCGTAAAAAAGCAATACCCATAGATATACACATCTAAGGCAATACCTTAAACTTCATCTTATCCCGTTCGTCCTCCCTTCTCGAAGTTGTACGACTAAATGGTAGTCAGTGGTATATTTATGTCCTCCAGTCTGGCACGAATGGTGCATGTAGATTTCAGTCAGGGTTTCCTTCCGAAGAAGTGCACCTGGCGTGTGCCCAAAATCCACAGTAACAAAACACCACCATCAAAACCAAGTTTAAAGAGAGTCTTCAAACGCTAAGTATTTACTATACCATCCGGATAACTTACACAATACTACACATATACGACCTTCCACAAAATCTTAAGTGGAATTGTATGAGGCCATATAAATTACATCTCGATGGAGGTAAGGATGGATGGATGGATATAAAAATGGAGGTAAGGTGGGTAACTTGCGTCACGTTGAATAAAGCCGGAGGAACAGAGGAGCAGTAAATTATCACACGACTTGTTATTCAGCCTCTGGTGTATGTTTAAAGAGAAGCGCAATTAGGCAGGGCTCCCGCACACTTGTGATCCTTATACTCAAGACTTCCTGCCCCTTATAAACTCTGATACCAACTCGCCCGATCTCTACGACACCATAATGTTCAACATGATAATAATAATAAGCACCAGCCCCTGGGCAATATTGAACCTTTTCTTTATTTTCATGCATAGCAATTCACCCTTTTATCATTTGTTATTATTATCATTAAGGGAAATGGATGGGAAAGACGAACCTCAGCTAGGATTGAGTTTTCAGATTTTTCCTCCATCTACGTACTAAGGTTTTTCTAAGAATATATTTATAGATGAGGGGTTAAGCCCAATTTCTTCGAAGAAAAAGACAGGTTTCTTTTTAAAGGTTTTTCTCGACAGATCCATTGGACCCCCTTGACTCGCTCCCTTTCAATTCACAGTAATGATTTTTCAAAATCTTGATGAGAGATATGCATCGCAACATATTCACAACACATGCTGCCCGTGAATACAGGCTGCATTCAACAACAAAGGCATCAATCGTGAGGGGAAATGGGTTATAACCACTAGCAGCATATAGCTTTATGATTGCTTCCCAATGAAAAAATCTCCGGAGCGTTCAATACTCCAAACTCATGTCTCGAGTAAACACATCTGTACACATTGAGATACATAAAAACGCGTGCCCAGTTTTTGGCTTTATGCATTTGTGCAGTGAAGTGATAAGTTGAAAATAGGGCGCAGATGGGAACATGGAGCAACAACCAAGTGCAACATAATGATGATAGTGACAGCTGCAGCTGCCTCTAAAGACGGTGTCTGACGAGAAAACAAAAACAAAAAAATATTATTCACAAATCATGCCTGGAAACTTATCCATAAGGCCACATGCACAAGCCATGGGAGGGGCAGGTTTGCTCTAGGTCATGAGTAAAGTGCTCCTTTTTAAAATATGATTTTTAAGCTGGTCTCGGGTCCGTCCATTATTATAGGATTCCATGTGACAAAGAGATGAAAACCCGTATTACTTTTTTTTCAACCATTTTTTTGGTAAAGAAAGAGCAGCTGCAGCTACACCTTACCACTCGTGAAGGATTGGAAGAATTGAAAGGGATTTCACCTGGCACGACTTCTTCCAGTAATTGCTATTCGTCTTAATTACTTGTTTCTACAAAAGCTGTTTGCCAAGTCGCAGAATAAATTGAAAATAAAGCAATCCAATCTTGTTGGATTACAAAACATCATCATGCCAATTCAGATTGTTGAAAAGTATAGTACAATTATCTTCCTCCTCTGGCAATACATTATTCCAGAAAATCATTACCAAATGAAAACCGATTATGATAGCTTTCCTATTCCCTGAGCTAGTTCAAGGCTTAAACGATTACTCTCTTTGCTGAAGTGAAATTGCTCGCTGAAGCAATAATCAAAACGAATATCTATTCCAAGAAATGTATCCAGAAAGACGTGTTATACACGGCGTATGCTCTTTTCTCTTTTAAGACGATTTGAGTGATCCATGGGAAATGATGTTGATTCAAACATTTCCGTTAACAATCTCCCAAGACCAGACTGTTTTTTCAGTAATGTGATATTTTCTCCTTTTCCTCATCCCCTTCCCGTTTCAATCCCAGATCTTTCCCCATTTCCTCAATCAACAAAGGGAAAAAACAACTGCAGAGATTTTGCAGAAAAACAACTCGCCCGGATTTCCCATCGTGCAATGTATCACCAATGTCCTACGCATTTTCCCAGGAAAAAGACAACAAAAGTATGAAGCGTGTACCTCGACGTTGGTATACGTCTATTGCGTTCGAAGTGAAGGATGAGCTGCACTTTGTGCACCGTACGCTCAGCCCAGCATAGCATAAATCATTGTGAAGCCAATTCTGTGACATTCAAAGTGAAACCTGGGGAAATCACATTTCAAGATTCACGTCGAAATAGATCTTCACAAAGTCAAGTTGCTGTTCAAAGAGAAATACATAAGTGGTGGAAAATGGGGAAGGGGTTCCTTTCTTCCATCAAGATGTGCAGCTCTCTCCATCTTCATCCTTTTTAAAAACGCCATTCTTCCAGATGCATTGTGGGCACTAGCACGATAAAATGGTTCACCCTCCATTCCACCGCCTTAAATTGTCCGCACTATGTGGCTCCTCGAGATTTAATGCAAGATTCAAGAGACACTGGAGAATGCAATTGTCAGAGGAGGCTTGAAAAAGGAGTGCAATGAAAGGATGCATCATTGAGAAAAAGTTTTAACATTAGAAACTTTTAAATCCCCCTTCAAGATGCTCCGAAGAAAGTCACAAGAAGGAGGAAGAGTGCATAATGAAAACCGCTGGTACATAACCTGACAATTCTGAAGGGGGTGAATATTTTCCAAGTGGAAGAGCCCACCACAAAAGAATTTTTTTATTTGAACCGTAACATATGTATGTGCGCATTTATTACCAAACGGGGTCTGGGAAACCTGCTGGGTTGAGCAAACTTTGCTCATGGTGGCGGAGTTGGGGAAAGAAGATTTCTTATCAGTAGTAAAAATCAAGGAGGGCATAACTGGATGTTTCATAAATGCAGTATGAAAGGTGCACCCGAATTAATGATTTAATAGGGAAGGAGTAAGGCTTGTTAAAGTGGTAAGCCACAATTTTCATCATGAATTGAATGCTGATTTTGTACGTATAACTTGTCGGAAATTTACATGAGAAGACTTGAGAAGTGTGGTATTAATGGATCATTAATTATCGTGCGTTTTGGGGTCCAAGCCATTAAGTGTCAAAAAGATTTTTTATGATGTTATCAGCATAAATCTTGCCATCTCCCCCCACGCAGCAGCAGCAGATATTCCAGCAGTCATTTTCCCCCCACGGAATGTCTCAAAGCTGGAGAGAGAGTAAAACGAGATACAATCTCAGAATAACTTACCGTAGTTAAGCTATCCAGCTCAGCAAGCCAAGTGTCCAGCAATGCATTTGAATCTCTGGATCCGGCTTTGTGGCTTCCTTCTTCCGTGTCCGATTCATCAGACTCACTTTCGGCGTGAGCGTCGTGAGCCTCTTCCTCCATTTTTGGGCGATTGCTGTTCATTATGTTGTACTTATCTTGGGACTGCTCAACACGTCTGAAAATCAGAAATATTTTCTTAAAAAGTTTTTCTTAAACTCCAAGCAGTCCAAGTTTAAGTGCATCTCTAAAGTTCTACCGAAGAAGATAGCCAAAATTGGCTTTTTCTCCCTTTCTGAAATCTCATAAAATGCATTATGCGCTACGTGCTACGTGCACTCCTTGTGCTATGCTATGTACTCCTTGTCACAAGTCAACATGATCTATTACCGTGCATGCCATGCATAATGCTAGAATTTCGTTTGGGATTGCTGATTTGGTGAACCATGCCAGAATGGACTTTTTACATTCAAGGACAGATACCTTATCTATAATTGCCTTAGTGGTGAATCAATGTTAAGCCAGTGTTATGGTCAAATGGAGACTCGTACGACTAGTACATACATTTGTACAATAAAATGTAAAAAAAACACATAGGTACCACTTCATCTTAGAAATATGCACGCGAAGAAATCAGTTATAAAGACGAACCCAGAATTTAGAATTTCATGAAAGACCAAGTCAAGAAGGCAGCCAAGCAAAGACGAAATGGACCCAGTGTCACGAAACGCTGACACCAATATTATGCCTCACACGTGATGCCCCAGCCACACGATACAGCTTATGTAACACTTTGGGCTAACTTGATTTGACTTTACGAAAAATGAGTTCATTTTATTGCAGCACTTGGGGATATCATCACCTCCAATAAATTGATAGTAGGTTTTCTTCAAGCTAGAGTTGAGCTAACAGTCCATGCAAATTTAAACAATAATTACTGCTTGCCGCCTATGCCGTGTGAGTTCTTGCCAGCTAAGGAGTGAGACAGGGTATTAAATTTCAGTTCGTTTTTGAAGAACGACACGTGAATTCTTATCGGCTGCTACCACGCAATGAGTTCAACTTGGATATAATTTATGTACGGCACTGTCAATACTGCGACACTTACATATTTTCGCAACTTGGCGGATTCTGCTCTGCACCCTGCTGCAAATGATAATATGAATATGACCAAAATCAATAAACTATTTTCCCTACATCAAGCTTCCACTCGCAAATACTAGTTTCGCTTGTCTATACCGTGTGAGTTCTTGCCAGCTAAGGAGTGAGACAGGGTATTAAATTTCAGTTCGTTTTTGAAGAACGACACGTGAATTCTTATCGGCTACAACCACGCAATGAGTTCAACTTGGATATAATTTACTGTCAATACTGCGACACTCTGCTCTGGATTCTGCTCTGCACCCTGCTGCAAATGATAATATGAATATGACCAAAATCAATAAACTATTTTCCCTACATCAAGCTTCCACTCGCAAATACTAGTTTCGCTTGATTTCTATTAAAAATTTATCACAATATCGCATGCTTCTCATACCAAGTCAGAGGAATCTTGGGGAGAATGATAATCACGACTTGAAAAACTCTATGCATTCATTCTTCGAAAAAATGGGGTTCCGAGTGGTGGTGGTAGCAATGCTACTTCCAATTTCCAAGGCAAATATCACATTTACAAACTCGCCAACTGTCAGCTAACAACACCAGTATGTACTGCTCTGCTCTTGATATGGCAAATGGCATTGAGTGAGGATGCAGGGAGGCTTACGATGCAAATGAATGAATATATACTACACGGTAGTATTTTGTATGAAAACAATATTTTGCAACAATTTCCGCACTTTCGTGTAATCTCGTCCAGCTGACTGAACCCTGCTCCAGTTCCGAGAAACCAGATATCGTATTCCGTAGCTAAACTTCCATTTACTTAATGGACTTCCCGTGGAATAAAAAGGTTTGTGTTTGTACACGAAAACAGTTATCTTGCCTGATGAGAGGAGTAAAAAAAGTACTATCTACTATCTACATCTACGTTACCTGACTCCCATCTCCTCACCTACATCCACTGCTTGTATTGTTTATGCAACGTTGCGAATGGAATCATGTGTGGGCAGTTATTTCCGCTCTTGATTCATGATACACTATTTTGACCTATTTGCATAATTTCTTAACACGAAGGAAACTAGATACGTACTATTTATGCAACGTTGCGAATGGAATCATGTGTGGGCAGTTATTTCCGCTCTTGATTCATGATACACTATTTTGACCTATTTGCATAATTTCTTAACACGAAGGAAACTAGATACGTACTTTGTTACTATCTTGCCTTGCAGCCACATCGCATATTAGTCACTGTTGCCCAAAATGTTTATACGCCAAGGGAATCGCTCGCTCTCGCTAAATCTTTCAGGTTTATTTGCCAAGTTTTGAGAAATGAGAAATGAGAAAGAAAATTAATGAAAGATGGTGCAGAGAAAATATTAATTTTTCACTTTCCACTGACTGTTTAATAAACTTTGACGAGTATGATAAATATTATGAGAATCAGTCTCTCATCACTGGATTTCCATGCACGAGCACCTTATATTACAACATCGTTATTTAAAGAAACTTGGAACTTGGAAGAGACTAGCAGTCTGCCTTGTTTCCATTTTTCTGTCCCAGAATCATACTGAGTACTGACGTACGACCAAAGCTTCTTTACTGACAGCAAAAATATAGCAAACCGCATGATTTTTCAGCTATCACAGTTCAATGTTTCATATTTAAGCCCACATCCATCTTTAGAAATGTTATAATCCTTTGTACCAATTGTACCATGCATGTACTGTCGGAATTGTAGGATATGCCAAGCAGCGTCTTTTCTTGTCCTCATACGTATCCACATAAAAAATTGGAGTTTATATGTCGATGGATAATCCTGTCACAATGATGTCATGTCATGCATGTATTGTGCGGAGAGAAGGGCAAGTCTTTCAAATTAGCTGTGTGCTCAATACTTTGTGCAAATTTTTCCAGGCCAATGCTACAGCCTGACTTTTGGATTGGATGGGAGGGCTGCTTTGCAACACCATGATATGCGCGTATAAATAAAAAAATTACTTCGTGGTATGGGTCTCCTTTCAGCCATACAGATTAAAGAGGATTTGCAAGATTGCAAAAGTATCAGTAAAGGAAAGGATAAAACGGATATTAATACGATATCGTGTAAACCTCACCCTGCTTCCTATTCATTTCATCGTATGTTCAAATGTCAATATTTAAATACGCAAAGTACTTGGTAGTTTGATATTGTCACTAGATCCATATGTAACCCTTTCCTTTATATATTCTACGAAAACTGGCCCAAAAATAGGTTCAAAATGGTTGATTCTTCAGAGTTAATCATATAATCATGTGCTCAAACTTTTACATAATACATAAAAGATATTAAAAGCTTCGCCACGGGTGATTTTTATTACGTCTTTATGTCAACCTCAGTTTCCCTTTGTGGGACCATACCACCAAGAAGATACAGAAGGGTTTGGTTAATCCAAAAACACGAATACACAAAACTACAAGAACTCCTATTTGTGTGGAATACATTTTTCGCAACTATAAAAGTTCGGATTCGGAAGTATTCTATTATGTTGACCTAATAACTGCGCCACAACAGTCCACTTTAATTTACTAAATACGGATTCGCTACAACTTAATAAAACCTTTCGCTTTCGTTATATAAAACTGAATTTAGCTGAACACTCCATTTGATTCAAATCCACATATTTTATGTAGTTATGCTACACACAACGAGAAAATTCAATTGGGCAGGAAAATGAAATTCTAAATTCCTGCTATTTACCGTGATTTCCGCTTCACAAAATCATTCCATTAGTTTTTAGGTATTCAAACCCAACCCCTAAAGTTCACAAATGCTTAAATAAGCAAAAAGGGAAAATGTTTTAAAAGCTTCCCGGAGGAAGTACAAACAACTCTAATCACGTTTTAATGGGTAGTGAAACCTTAAATAAGCGTAAATTCTAAATGGGAAAATTATTCGACATAAGCAAAATGTGAAAATGCAATTTTTCGTCCATTCTGCGAAGTGATTTTGCGTCAGTACATTAACCATTAAGTATACATCTTTATTCTCCGCAGTGTTTATGCATTGTCAGCATTTTATTTGACGAGACAATTTTGCAATTGCATTGTTATTTCACCTGACAATGGCTGTTCTACTTTTGTATATACACTTTTACTACATTTTAAGCTGTACTCTGACACACTTCTTATGCAAAGCCTGGTCTCATTTTTGCTAAATTACAAGCGCTAATAACCATATGAAATTAATATTTTGTAGAATTGTGGAAGCCATAAGGATGCAAGTCGGGATTAATAGCTGGCCAAACTGTCATGTTTTGCGTTGCGAGTATAACCTTGCAAAATTGATGTTCGTGATGTAACTGATGCTTTTGTATTTTGCATTACTCTGCTCCGTTATGTAATTACGTAATATAGAGATTTTTCGTGACTTTAGAATTTTGTAAAATGCTTGCACATTCTGGATGAGTCTGACTAACATCAACAAGATTAATGTGGTTCTTGACATGGGATCCTCATCAATCAAATGAAAAAGTCATTAATATTGCAGTTGAAATCAGGTGACAGCAGAAATTGGATATTCCTGGCAAACTGTCACTTGAACAACTTGAACAGCCACAGTGAACATCAAATCAAAACTAAATTCCAGTTCCTCATGATCAATTATACACTGGTAATAGTCAAGCTCTCAGGTAAAATTTTAGTCGTTTTTCCATCATCATTGATAACCTGCTTCGAATCGATTTCCAATTTGACTAGGAATGAAGTCTATAAGTAGCTAATGGAAGCGCCACCGAGTAAATCGAATTTACTCATTCATGTATGTATTGCCTTTTGTGTCTATAATGAGAAAACGAAACGGCTACTTTACAGATATAATTTGCATCACCACTCCACTATTCCCCTGATTCGATAATGTGACCGTCAGACAGCAAACGCTTTACCAGCTTCTCAGTCTGTGCAACTTTATGTAAATAATCATCCTCTTCACACTGACTATAAGTGGTGAAGTCGACTGGAAATAGGGATGGCATCATCATCATCATCATCACGTGGAATTCTCGGAGTCAATCCAGTTTTCTCATTACGCCAACGCCAACGAATAATGCCGGCCTTGCCTCAATTGCTCATCAAACAAAAAATTGATGACGAGGGGAAAGAACCATTTCACTTTCACCTTTTCCCATTTCAATGTCATTACATTTCTAGTGATACGGAAGAATATTACAAAACTTACGTTTACTGAAGTAAAAAGAGTATCTCCTAAAATACTACACTCAGTTGTTACAACCCACTTGAATCTAAACAATTCTTGTTATTCTTGTTATTCTCCTTACGCAAAAATAACTTTACAGGGTATCCAGCAGAGTTCTTTTTACGAGGAAACAAAACTAAAACTTTTTGAATGTATGTGAAAGCAACGCAACGACGACAGCAGTTAACACCTCAGAAACTTTCCAGTTTTATGACCTCACGGTAAATCAGTTGCACATTTACAATGGATAAAACTTATAGAACACTTCACTTTTTACATGAAACTTTTTTTTACCGGCCATATGTCCAAAATGGAAATGCACAACATAGAAAGAAACAACGGTTCAAGATCACCAAGAATGAAAAAATGTGTGATCTTTCAAAGGGAATACACACAACTGGCTGCAAAACGAGAAAAGTAAGTAGAGAGCACACGTGCCAAACATTCCTAAAAAGTTTTTCGTCTAAAATCCTTCTTCCGCGGCTCGCAGAGGAAACCCTTCTGCCTTCGAAAACCAAGACGGAGTATCGTAGCCGTGATCTACAGCGAAAATCTTTCCGGCTTTCTTCCGATGTTGTTTCGTAAGCCCATCAAACAGTTGCATATAACGGCTTGTCTCACATCTCATCCACATCTAACCATCCCCAGCGATATACTCCACATTTTAGAGATGCTCTTGCATGACTGCAACTTTTCAGCGATGCACAAAACCAAATCTTTGCAGCTTGGCGGAACCTCTGTTGAAATTGGAGGATGTCGTTTTCTTCACAGTTCTCGAATGGTTTACGTGGATTACATAAACCAACAAAAAATTAGAAATACTCACAAAAAGACGTAGAAGTTTTAATTTTTTCAGTGTCGTAGCTTTCTCGGCTATATACCCAGCGGAACCTACACGGTCATATACCACTACCACGCTAT
The DNA here is from genome assembly GCA_036850665.1 of Dicranocentrus wangi. Lineage (NCBI taxonomy): Eukaryota > Metazoa > Arthropoda > Collembola > Entomobryomorpha > Entomobryidae > Dicranocentrus > Dicranocentrus wangi. The sequence goes on along the minus strand of JAANSN010003532.1, from coordinate 3,274 downwards.
TAAAACGTGCGCATTAAATCAGATTCTGGTTAGAAGTGCATAGAACATTACACTTACAAATTAACTTGGTGAAATAGGATTTTTTTCTAGGGAGATGAAATGAATGAAGATTTCTTAGTCTTATTACATATTATTTCGGTTTACTTTCGTTCTAGCCTAAAAGACGATTTATATCTTGAGACACAGTCAGCAACTTGCATGGTGTAATAACTTTCAGTCACCACTGGAATATGCTAACATGGCAAGTCAACGAGTGGGTTTTTATAATAGCAACAAAAAAAGTTGGGTTTTACTATAAACTATGATTCTGATATTAGAATATTGTCTTTTCCCTTTTTTCCTGAAGACGACTGAAACGACACACAGCTTTCAGATGACATGCCTCAACAAAACCAGATAAGACTTCCAATTCCACATTTCAGCTTTTTTTTCTGTCCGTTGCTTGACTTGTTTTCCAACTTCAATGCATTATGCAGCACTTCACTGAAGATTATATATGTACTCAAAATGCAGATTGGATGATAGAGATGCGTCAAAACAAGGGAAAGTTTGATGTACTACTGCTTGCGGTGCAAATCTCCCCTTTTTACTTCCGCTATTGTTAGATTGTTTTATAGAGACGGGATTGATACTATATAGTTTATTATTCAACCCTGTTCATGTATTTAAGTCATAAACCCTTTGGCCAAATAGGAAATGAGAACTGTCATCACACAGCACACTGTTTTTTGGATGAAAATGAAATGGGGTTGACTTTGGTTGGAATGGAATCTGAGATGGTGAGAAATAGAATATCATCCTGATGCTATTTGCATAAATGAGTATATGCGTGTATATAGGCGGGCTAAATGTATTGAATGGTGTCGGTTTTACATGCAAGCTTGGAATATAAAAGCCACTTATCCTGCATCCGTTTTGTTTACGTAAGTGACACTTTGGATCCTGATGTAAAACTATGTATTCGTTTCGTAGTGAAATAGAATACAACACATTAAAACCATGATGTATGGAGGGAGTAGAGATGTTAAAAACAAAATCCATTAAAAACCGCAAATTCACGCGTTGGTGCGATCCAAGCAGCAAATTTCAATGCAATTTCCATGCAGTATTCCATTCCAGCATCCTTCGTAAAGTATTCATTTATGCATGCAGTGTGAAGTGGAGTGGAGAGTGGAGTTACTCTGGCTGCACGTACGCTTTAGTTAAAATCATTTAATTCACATGTATATGGATGGAGTCGAGACTAGTCGAGAGTAGAGTAAGTAGGTAATGTAACCACTCTAAAAATAAATTGTAAGTTCGCCCTCGCGTTAAGCTTCAGTTCGTTGCGTGGAAAACCCAAATATTGTTTGTCCACTCTCTCAGAAAATATCTGTTGTAAACACCCCACATGTCCAGAACCCAGACATACATGGTGTCGGTATTATTATCCAAACTGCGTCAAAGTGAAATGTACACAGAGGGAGATATTTTGTTCTCGCAAATATTGGTAAATCGTTTATACGTTTATACGTTTAGGTGGTCAGCTAAACAATGCACATGCACGGTATTTATGGTCAACGAAAATTTTCTGTTATTGGTGATTTTGAAATAATCCAAGTTACCGATTTTCTTCATTGCTGTTATGCGTATTTCGTGATGCGAACCGTTGCACCGTAGATTTACGCGAGTTTATCTCCTCTGTGTCCATAAAGGATGAAAAATACATGTCATCATATCAGAAAATGCCATTGATGTTTCCTGTCTTCCTTGAATGGAATGTTTGCTAGAAAAACCATGGAGCAGTGAGACTAACAACCAACTTATCATCGGTCTCTGTTGATTTTGCAGCGTGGTGCTATAGAGAGACGGTAAAAATGGTGGAGGAGTGATGTCTTCCTTTCACATAAAATTCGAATGTGGGCTGTAAAACTAAGCTCACTGGATGCGACGTCTGCTTGAGATAATCTACTTGTGCGACTATCCAGTTGGTTATGACTGGTGGAAGAAGGATATCGCAAAATGGAGAAGAAATGGGAAACTTTTCCTGCGCCTCTGAATTTTCGTAAGGTCTAAATGATGCAAAAGGTGCTCTCAAAGTGAATGAAAATGTCATTTGCTACGCCCTATTTGCTTGAAAAATTAGATAGAGTGGATCCTAGTTATTTGAATGGCATGCAAGGGAACAAAGGCGTGCATCATAATAGGCTGCACTGATGCTGCAGTTAGTTGTGTCTATTTCCAGACACAATTCTACGTGGATTTCCCAGCTAGCGTCAGTTTTATGAGAAGCAATTATGGGACAATAAAGCGCATTACGGTGGAGAATTGTCGTGAGAACCTATTTAAGAGCGGCTTACTGGATCCGCGTTGTCTGGATAATTACCTACCACTAGCCAAGATGAAGTTTTTCCGGGTGGGTTGATCATTACAGACTGATATTATTCTAAGTGGATGTCTTAATGGCATAACATGGTACCTACTACTACTACTATGGTACTACTGGATGGAATCACTGCAGTTATTTACTTATAACGCATTTAAATTCATGCAAAATATGGTTTGAAACTTTGAAAGACAGTAATTATCTGGGTCTATATACATATTCTACATACGCAATCACTACACATCCCAACTTCACCACACTTAATCGTACATCATATAAATAAATTAGAAACTGCTTATAAACTTTACAACGACTGACTCTGGTAATAATAGGCGTGTTGTATTTGTATTATTCTTCCTCTTCCTTAACATTCAACTCAAGTTTTCCAAGACGTCGTCCAGAAATCGATTCATCGTGTTTGATGCAAACCCCACACAACCTCCGAGCGAGACACTATGAATAAAACCCAACAGGAGGAACTTACACCTGACAATGAATACCTAACACTGACATTGAAAAGGGGTGTTCCATCCATAATCCACGTGCATCTCATCACTATGCAAATGTTTTTGTTTGAAAATTGCTACTGACGATGAGCCCATCGCACTGCAAACACGTTTCTCTTATTGAGTAATAAATGTGCATTTATCCCCCTACAGTATGGTTCAGTCAGTTTTTTGCTTATGTCAAGGTGAAGGAAACTCTAAGCAATCATAATAACTCACGAGCATTCGAGTGGTAGAATCTTAGATGGGTAGAATTTTCACTCTTAAGATTACAGGAAAAGAGTGCATTTATGATAGTTTGTCCATAATTCTACTCACATTATCATTTTTCAGACGAGGGAGCCAAAGAAGCAGTCAAGCACCTCCTTAGGTATACCAATGAGAAAAAGCATTATCGCTTGCC
>JAANSN010003531.1:0-18269 GCA_036850665.1 Dicranocentrus wangi | reverse complement strand
ACAAAAAATGAGAATACAAATTCCAAGCCTCGATCATTTTAATCAGACATTCGTGCCCTTTGGTTGACATCTCTCGGAAAAGTCGTATTTGAGATGTGGACGTTGCAAGAGCACTACTTTCGATTTAGTTAATAAAAATGGGACCCGAGAACCTTTGCTTTCACCACCTGCCTCATTCTCATCAAGCGGATGGTGATGTGATTCATAAGAAGATTAATTATGAATTGTGATTATTTATAAAACATCATTCAAATATATTTCAAAACTTTCAGTCCATCAACAGTTTTGAGAGCAATTGAACAATTAACAATCTTAACAATTAATCTTGTGATAAATATGTTCATGGAATTCATGACTACTGGGATTATTATTCGGAAAAGGTGAAGAAAACATTCCCTCCCTACCGCACTTAATGCCACGCGATTTCCCTTTAGTGTAGTTGATGATCAAGTTAAGTTAAGCTTTCAAAATTCCTTGAAGTCTTTGTAGCTTGGGTGGCTGTGTGTGCGGGGGGAATTATGGTATTTATTTGCAAAGTTCTTGTGGACGATATAGCTAATTATAATACAAAAGACACACACAAGTTTTTGGGTTGTAGGTAGAACATACTATTAAGTAATAGTAATTGTTTCAATGGATTCACATTACAGTATTCTGCTTATAAATATAAAACCTAAATGTTGCGTTCACAGGCAAATATATATATCACATTTTACGTTGATGTAGATTTTAAATTTTAACGTTAATGTTCTTAATTCATATAACATAGAATTCTAAGGAAGCAAAACAAAATCACCAGTTTAATAATAATGACAAAATGTCAATTTAAACCGTGTTCGTAACTACTGAATCCTACTATGGACATACTGAGGAAGGACATGATATTGGGCATTGTATAAAATTTATGAATCCGAATTTTCGGAAAATTGATTGCACAACAAGGGCTAAGTTTTATAATAAATTACAAAAAATTATATTACTCACATTTAGATTAGATTTAGATCACATAATTTTCAAATTTTTTGAGACTCGTATTTTTGAGAAATAAAGCAATAAAAACCACAACATAAGCATTATCAAACATGACATATAAAAACAGACCAGACACGGATTTCCACCTCCCCCTCCAACCATTTGATACTATTAGACATGCTTTGAAAATAGGTATTTCACATAGTCTCTAGATACTTAATATCATGTTTATTAGATAATAATATTTTCTGTTATAGGTAACACGGTTGTATTGCATAGGCATTGTATCATTGATATCATAACAAATATTAAACTTTAAATCATTACTTCACACTCCGACATTCCACTGCATTTTTCGCCCAGACAAGTGCTATTAAATCGGTTTCTGGTTCCATTTGCCAGCTTACAACAATTATGCTGGTGCAGGTTTTGTCCGTCGTCATTATTTCGGTACACAGTCACATTGCAAGATGGAATTTTCTTCAATGTCTCCAGACGCTCATCAGTCATCTAAGTACAAGACCCGCGCTGAATTAATTCAATTGTATGGAATGCTACATAATTGCAAAACCATACGGTGATTTTGGTTGTTACTAATTGTAAGTAAATGCACACTAAATAATGTCAAACTCAAACGGTGGTGTCTGCCACACAAAACATTGTACGCAAAAATGGTTAAGGCAATGACACGAACCTCATTAGAGACACACATCTCAATTTTCTGCAGTTTTGGTAGCTTGGAAAAGCCTCCCTGAATAGGAATTTTGTCGGAGAGTTTCGATGAGTTGCATACAGTTTCATACAGGTGGGTTTTATCTTTGAAATTAGTAGATTAAAAGTATTATACATGAATCAAGATCATGTTGTGGCGAAGATTAGGGGTCATAATTCTTTTATTTAACATATACATATTTTATGCATCCTTGTAGTTTCTTCCCGGCAGAAAATGAGTACCATGCGCTCTGCCCATATAATGATGCCAATAACACAGATAATTTTGATCATTTAGTTACTGCAATTTATTGGTATTCTAACATGATAAATATCACTCGGCGAATCTTACATTGGAATACAAAAAATACAACATACAACGCTCATTTGATTGAATACTCTCTCTCTACGAAGGGAACATCAGTTCTGGAAAAGTTCATTAACAATATACGAGTGACAGGATAAATTAGGAGAATTATAAATTATGTGTTTCAACCGTGGACTCGGTGGACCATTCGTCGGAGCTAGTGTCTTCATTGAAGTCCTCGGCGTTGTCTGCTAGAGGCTGCTGCTGATAAGCAGCTTCATTGAGAGAATATCCTGGATGGCTCAGAGGCATGGTGTGAATCCTAACAAGAATGTCTGCTGACGGGATTTTCATTCCAACTCCTGGAGGGCCCACCTTGACATGGAGGCTGTCTGTTATGGAAATGCTGACCTGCTCGACCTTAGTATACTTGAAAAAGCGGGTGACATCAAAGCGATCAGCGTAGTCTCCCGCACCAATAAACTTAATCGGTAAACACTATAAAATGCATACAAATAATGAACGCACGAACAAGCATGGAATGAATGATATTAATTAATCAACTATAAATTTTTAGGTGGTGTGGTATAATTACCTGCGGTGGAATGACAGCCAGATTGAAATCGACGGAGTACGCAGCGAAGACATACTCTACACTGACCTCATCACAGTAGCCGTCGTCAATAAACTCGACATTCGCAGTTTTCCCATCAAGATTCAAGTTGAGAATTTTGGCCCTATAAAACTTGTCATCTTTCTGCTTGACAATTGAAAAGGTTCCAGGTCCGGTAAAGTAAGGATTCTTCCAAGACTTGAGATCCTCCTCTGAAATCTTCTTGTAGGAAAATGGATTGAATCTGTCAAGTGCCCGTCTCACTACCTGGCAAAGTTGCTGGTCGCCCCAATAGCGGAACCACATTTCGCCAAAGTCGTTGGCATGGAGAATGCTGACCTTCGTCGGCACGAATGGATCTGGGTATTTAATCTTCGCCAACTCCGGGATATACTGTTGGAGTCTACCGGTTATGTCCTGACCTTGTTGTGACGTCATCTGAACGACTGGGGTTTCCCTCCGTGGATCCTGTACTTGGACATGACATTTCAGTACGTCCGTCAACCCCGCACTGCTCACATATTTGTCAAATAAGGTTTGGAGAAAGGGGTGACCTATAAAACATTCCATTCCCTTCAGTTTACATTTCAGGGACTGAAATTAAAAACAGAACAGATACCATTATTAATAACTTTATGTAATAATAATATATGTACCTTTGCGCGTGTAACATGATCATAATGACGGATCGGATCGAGTTGACGAGTAAATGGTTTGGCAACATTAAATTAAATAAAAACTTACAAATTTAGGAAACCTCAAAACTTTATCATTCGCTTGGAAAAGTTGAGTTGTCGATACTTCTACGTCAACAAAATCGTCAATCAAGTGGCAGCGGACGTTTTCATTCTCTAGCACATTGGTAATTTGGCCTCTGAGGTAAAATCCCCCCCGACGACCCGAACCCTCCACAATACAGTAAGCTCCAACCTTGAGTTTATGTTTGGGCAATAACACAGCTTCGGAGCAGCATTTCGCCATCTCGGAATATAATTTCTCGTAGCTTTCCTGCAATTAAAATATATAATCAAGGGCAAACAAATAAAAAAAAGTGAAATACAATTTTTTAACTCCAATTTTTAACTTCCAATTGAAAATTAATACTCCCAAACGAAATTTTACCTGTATAACGCTGGATAGGAATCCAATATGAACATAGGACTGGTTATCCACCCCAAAAATTTTGGCATCCAATTTCTCACCGACTGGAATATCAGACCGAGTTGGCTCCGCTGTTGATGGTGACAGCCTAGTCGTTGCGATAGAGTAAACCAATTCGTCCATCTTTAGAAAATTGATGGCTCCTTCAGCAAAAATATTTTTCAATGTTTCCAAACAACTGGAATTTCAGAAGAGTGTCACCTTTCTGACAACAGAATTCGAATAGACGAAAAGGAGGTGTCCATAGCTCCCTTTTATACCCTTGGAGAAAAGGCACGACCGCACGACATGCTTCATCTTGTAGCATCAGAAAGTCGTAGAAAGCAAAATAATGGAGGTACTTCCGGGTTCTGTCATTGTTCTCCAATTTACATATATACCAATGCAAATGCACTCCTACTTTACCTGCTTTCATTGTTCCTTTCTTCTGACTATTCCCGTTTTACATGTATTCCTAGTTACTTCACCTTTTGGTTAGTAACGAAAACTTGAAATATTTATGCAGATTTAGAAGGAAACCACTTCAATCCACAGTTATTCCGAGCATCCGTAATAATTATTTTTCTTTATTTCTACGTATGGAGTTGCAGTACCATTTTAGCTTCACCCCTGCACAATCCAAATGGAAACGATAGGTATTGATATAAAGAATTATATAATTTTAAAAAGTGGACAGTATGTAATGCAAATTATTCCTCTATTTATTTGGTCAGACAAAACTGACGGCTATGAACTTTGAACTGTTTGCATTTTTGCATAGGTACTTAGGTATACCATATAATAATAGACGCTTACTTGCATCAGCTTCCGGAGCAGTCGAGCAGCCACACTGTTTGTCTTAATAGACCAATGAAAGTGATTTGGAGTAAAATAATCATAGCTTGGAAGTGGGTTATGTAATTTACAAGTTCACTAATTATGATGATTCATAGTTATGAAAGTATGTAAAAATTTAACTAAATATACATTTCGAGGCACTATAATGTTGTTAAACACATCAGAGGTCAGAGTAAGAAACGAATGGTGTTATGTGATTATACAATTATGAATTAGGATACAACCACAGAATCGAGGTAATTGATACTATAATAAAAACTTTGATTCGTTACAAGACATCCTTTAAAACATGCAAAAATAACGTCCACAATCCATGCGAATGCAATCGAATTTAATCACACGGCATCTCAAAAAAGTGTGTGGAGGAAGAAGAGAAGAGAAGGAGAACTCGCATAAAAAAGAAGGTCTGTTGTCTTCTTTTGTCTTGGGCAGAGCTGGGACCAATAAATAAAATACTAAATAAATACCAAATACATAGTATTTAAAATACTAAATAAAGTATTTCATCTCTTATTTTGAAGGGAAAGGTTTGAGTGTATTTTCATTTAGTATATTTAAAACAGTGTTTAAAATACAAAATACGTTTTTGCTGTTTGAGCACCCATCCATATTAAATGCATTGCTATTGAACACATAAAGCCGAACCTACTTAACAGAAAATAACTCAGGTTATCGAGAAAGGTTTTTTTTAAATTTATTTTAGGTTGACAACAACTGGAGATAGATTGATAGTGGCGATGAGTCCGAGGCGGAGCAACCGGATTGTTGTCCTTGGAAAACGAGTGTGATGTGATGGCAATGGTTACAGGTGTAGCAACACCAACTATTATGACTACAACGAAGAATATGCCAAGCAATTGCGGGGGCAAAAGGAATGGAGCAAAGCAGCTCGAAAACGGTATGCTCAAAATTTGTTGCATTGTACAACGTAATAATGTTTAAACCTGTATATACGATACCTTGAACCTTGACACAAGTTCTTTTCCATACTTTTTTTTTAAAGTTGCACCTCAAGTGTTCCGGGAGCTTTATCGGAACTCGTTCTTGATTATGACTTTGCCCTAATTAACCTAATTATATCAATCTACACCCTGTTCGACGGAAAGGAGGCTTCGCCGTAATTGTTAGTTTTCCACAGGATTTGGTCACCGTTGATTCGGTCGCCCCACAATACCTTCTGGAGGAGGAGGGCATGTCGTGCGCATCAGACTTTGGAGTTGAGAACCCGAGCTTTCACGACAATTTCACAAGCGATTCTTTAGGTTCTAACACTATTCCCAATAATATCTCCATTCTCCATTATTCCTCACCTTCTTACATCCAATTTTTAGTTGCGTGCCTGTGATTTAGCAAGTCTTGGCGTTGATCCTGAAGTACTCGTCGCCTTCGAAGTTGACTATATTCGTCCTTGCCTTTACGCCTGAAGCAGAGCCGTACTTATCAGAGTGATTGAGATGAATTATCATTAATCATAATCGGTTTGACTGCCTGGCCTTGACCTTATTTCATCAGGGCATGACTCTTTACAATCGTTAAAACAGATACCATCCATCACAATCACTATTACGGTCCAATCTCTATCACTACTATCATAATCGGTTTGACTGCCTGGCCTTGACCTTATTTCATCAGGGCATGACTCTTTACAATCGTTAAAACAGATACCATCCATCACAATCACTATTACGGTCCAATATCCATCGACATTTTCCAAACTGTAAATAAATAAGCAATATGTCAAATAGTATATTGATATACGTTGAAAGTATTTGCGCTTGGAGGCAAGGCATTGTGCCACTCCCAACTCCTCTCGACCTTGGCACTCTCAATCACAATTAAAGCCGTGCCGTGCGTGGGTTGTGCGATCATGGATGTATGATAAATTGCTAAAAAAATTACGTACACATTGACGCATATACGCATATCTATAAATTATTAATTTAATACAAGAAAATGTTTTGGCAGTTTTAATACTCTGAACTGGGGAAACAATTCAGAAGTCATTTAGCATAATTGATTATTACTATAATCGAACATTACAAATTTTTTTAACAAAAGAGCACACCCATATTTACAAATGAAATGCACTTTGTGACGCAGGGAATATGTTATTTTTCAATGTGAATATAGGTTAGTAATTCCAGATTCCTTCGAGAAGTCATACATGTTATCCAATTTCATTCCTTTATACTGCGTCCAACAAACTCCTTCTCGTAAAAGCGGTTATGCGTATATACTTATATCGATTCGCTTTGAATGACCAAACTGCTAAATTCTTTAAGATTTAAAAACATATCATTATATAATTTATTTCCAATGCAATGTTGCAGTGCAACCGAATAAAGGAAAATGCTCATTGCGATAAGCAATGTTGGGTGAACATGTCCACCCTAGTTCACAAACAGTGTCCACACTTTGTTACTTTCCTCAAAATAAATGCTTTCTTTTACGCGATTCCATTTGACCTCAAAAGAAATAGTAAAACTGGAGAATACACTTTCCATTCAACAACTACCCGCAAAGTAAATTGGTACAGATAGTCGTTTTTTAGTGTTTTTACTCATTTTCTCCAAGCCAATCATGTTTTTTGGAAACTTTCCAGGTAATCTGTGCTTGTCTTCATATCTCCATCTCTCTTTTTGTCTTCTTCTGGATCTCCACTTCCATTTGGAGATACAAGACCGTGCGGCATGACATCTCAACAACCTTTTACGTGGTCAGCCAACTGGCCACTGTCATTGGTTTCACCCTTTTGGTAAATGCAGTATGGAGGAGCCAAGGGGATTTGAATAAATTCATGCTGCTAAGTGGTACTATTAGCGGATCTCATTGGGGTTCCAACATTTTGGTGAGTTTGTTGTTTTAAGTTCCAAATTTTATGGCTATAGTTTCAGACAGTAGTAACAAATTAGCAAATTCATATTTGCAGGCAGCAATAGTATGCTTTTCAGTGGCAGTCGCATCCTCCCTCCATGGCCATATTTCAGAACGAACATACAATGATGCAGCTCATGTCTATGAGTTCGTGAAACTGATTTTGTCGCCCATGTTCAACCAGATTGGATTCCATCCAGTGGGAATGCTGAAACTCATGTTTTCTGAACACACCCTGATAACCTTTGGAACCACTGTTTTCAGTTTTGTGTACACAGTTTTCAATACGAATTTAACCACCATGCTGATTCTAGCCTTGACCTTGCGAAATGTGATCTTGGACGAGTTTCGAGTTCGGATTCAGGATTCTTATGGAAACATACCACAAGTACAAACACAAACTAATAACGGCATCAATCATTATGGAGGAATAGGAGGAATGCACAAGCATTTATTAATGAGCTTTAATGGTTTGCTTATTCAGTTTTTGGAAATTTACCAAAAGATGAAGGAGCTGTCATCAATTATTAGGAGCCTTTTTGGGAACTTTGTGCTTTGCTTCTATGTCAGTGTGCTGGTATTCATTGCAATGATGCCTCAAATTGTTCTCGATGACTCGGATGCTTCAACAAGGCTAATTATGGGCTACTACATGACTGTCGCGTGCTTTGGGCTGATGATTGCCGCACGTTGTCATACTTTAGTAGGATGAACAAACTTATATTATATAAGTATATTATAGGTTAGTAAAATATTGTTTACGCAAATCATATATGATTTATTTATTGCAGGCTGAAGAAACCCTGAAAGAATTCACCACTCGTCATCATTGGCAAAACACGTGGAATGTCATGGAAAGGTTGCAGTTGGTGGCATTGAGTCAAGATATGGATTCCGACCCGATTGGCATCTCCTGTTGCTTCTTTGTAATCACAAGGCACTTTCTAAGCACGGTTAGTGACTATTGAAGAACGACTTTGATTAACCTATTTTAAAGGAGTGCGAGTGTAAGCATGGATGTGGTTGAATCCATTTTAGACGCTTGGACTCGTGGTCACGTACAGCCTGGTGATTTTCCAAATGGCTGATAAGGAAAGATTATTTTGGGATCATTGAGTTTACACCATGAATTTCTGCTTTTATTTAACGTTTTAAAAGCAATGTTTACTAAATTGAGCATTTTAACTTAACACGAGAGCAGATAAACTTACACGGCATGTACGATCTGAAAATTCAATGACATTTGAGTCATTCCATGAGATTTAGTTGAGTGCATCATGCATCATCAATCTTACCTCTTGTGTCAGTATTGACAAAGTGCACTATAAATAACAACCCAACACTCACAAACATGTCAGTACCACTGACGTCTTCATGACAACGAGGATTAACATGTGAATTATATTAGCATGACAACATTTTACAAAATATTATTCTCATTCAGGTGGGGCTTGGATCCGCGTGTTTATATCAAAGCCGAATTCACAGCGTATGTATTGTTATTTTGTGGCGCTAAGCACTCGTTCCAGTCCGCCCAATATATATTTCTAATTCTCACGCAGTAATCCACGAGATTAGGTAGCTCATCTGCGTGACATAATCACTTAACATTAGTATCACAATGTTATGGGATATATATAATGATGCTTATTAGAAATTTGGCGATATACCCAAAAGATATTTGTTGCAAGGGGTTCCCGGTGAAGCCCATAGTATGACGGCTAGAAAGGCAAATAGTGATGCGTCATCCTCACAGGGATCGTTTCCAAGAAGAAAGCGTCTTTTGTCTAGAATAAGAGAAATTCGTCGCAGAGCCTCCTTCATTGTCCAAGTTACCTCTTCCTCTGAATATTTTCCGATCCCGTGCGCCAAAGCAGCCGTATTGACACGGTGGCGAGCAAGTTTGTAGAATCTATCAAGTTCCTGTTTCTCCATGCCCAGGATTTCTGTCAGGTAGCGATTCTCTTGAAAAATGTACCTCCAGAGAGCTATACCCCTAGAAGATTCCATTTAGGTTTCACTAAAAATATGTGAATGTCCATGACATGTGTAACCTCATGTTAAACTTAATATAAGGAGAAAAATACGTATACCAAATTAAATAATTATCCAACAAGCCACTAACAGCTCTCCCGACTGCTCGCTGGTCATCTTTGTAAGTACCCATTTTGACCCCTTTCTCTCTATCATGATCATGACGGCAGTACATTACTACACTTTTTCTACATAATTATTCGTCAGAGTCTCATTATTACTGTGTTTGACAGTTCCATTTACTCACCTGTTTAAATGATCAATAATAACTGGCACTTCCGCCAAATGCATTCCGTTAAAAGTTATCCAGGGGCATTTCCCATTGGGACCCCATCTCCGATCAAAGTCAACCTTTCGAGTTGAGAAATAAGTAATTAAGAATCGTCTTGATTTTTTTTATTTAACATTTATAAGCATACGATTTATACGAAAATAGTGAGACTCTGGCGTTTGAGATTTTGTATTTTTACCAAATACGGTACATGCGCCATTCTCAGATAAGTTTCTAATTTCAACGCATTGGGAGAGAGGCTTGGAACGGTTTTATCTCTGGGGAGAGTATGCAGAACGACCATATCTTTGGGTACTTTTTCCCAGCCATTCCTGAAAGGGAAAGCATGTTCCACTAAAAACGCTTGAATTATGATTTTCTGTCTTACAGGAATAAGACGTTTGTCTTCATTCATGAGTTATGCTAAATTATGTAAAAATTAAAAACATACCAATACTGCTGCACTGCAATCTGATCAAGTTTTGCTTTGATTTTGTATCCCACTCGGAAGGCAATGAGGGTTCCACACACCGACAAGGCGACCCCCCATCGCACATTTGCTATCCAAATTTTGAAAATTTCAGTACCTTTGAGTTGCATCTTGAAAATACCGAATAAAATGGGAGATGATGAGGAGACTCTTGACAAGATGACAGGAACCTCTGACTAGTGGTGTGTAGCCAATGCAATATGCATCGGGCTTGCCAGAAATGCACAAAGCACGGAGAGTTTTTGCAAGGTGATAAGATAAAAAAATAATATCGAGCGTGAAGTGCACTTTGATAATGAATGTCAGACGAGATGCAACAAATGCAAGTGTTTTTTTGTGATTACCGTTTGAATGACGTAATATATAAAAACCTCAGCTACCAGACAGACTTGATTTCCTCGCTCCAACCATGCATGCATTACTTAATTTCATGAAAAACATGATTTTTGAGAGATGACAAAATGTGAATTTGCATTGCCTCATTTTTTATTTACTTACTGTGTAATGTCCTTCCCCGGGTACGAATTCAATTTTAGAGTTTAATTTTGCTGTAATACAAGATTTGGATAATTACTTTTAATTCATTCGGTGTTCCACCATTACTGATTGTTCTTATGCACTTGTAAAGCTGCTTAATACAGTTGTTGTAAGCATGAATTAGATGAGCACCCATTGCATGGCAGGACCATATTATGTATCATTGATGCAATTCCAATCAAATTGTGTGAAGAATGCTAATAAAAATGTTTATGTCGATCCAGTTGTTTAAAGAACGTATTTCAATTAAGTCAGTTTAATGATCCGGGATCCAATGCGCAATTAAAGATTGCACTGCCATCAAGACATCTGAAAATGAAATGGTCATCTTGAAATCAACGAACAAAAAACAACCTCTCAACTGGTACACAGTTTCATCAAATTTATTTTATTAACCTCTAAAGTTGACAAAATTACTATTACATTGCATCTGAGATTACCCGTACAACCCAGCCGTTTTTTAGCTTCCGTTGTCAGCCTATAAAAGCAATTATAGCAGTCATCTTCTTCATCATCAATCATCATATCATATCATCCATATTTCCACAATTTGATATTATCCAAATCAGCTCTTTGGTTTAAGTAAATAGTGTATTATGTAATATTACTTTTTTTAGGTAGATAAAAATATAGGTTAACTTAAACTCAACAGGTATTATTACAGTATTTTTTTTTCCTTTTTAAATACAATAGAACTGATTATTACTGCTACAAAGGAGAGTTACACATAGAAACAGGTTGTTACGTTTTACACAGATTACAGTTGTTGTGGTTGTTGATATATGTATTATTATAATATTATATTTTGCGTATTTATTTCTTGTAGTAGTTATATAACTAAACCCTAACTACACCCTTGTTCATAGCATTCTCACTTGGTATATATGGGGGTTACATACTTGTTTTAGAAGAAACTATATACTTTTTCCCTCATAAAAATAGGTTGCGAACCTCGTGTAATATGTATGTAGTGTGTGTGTACTAAATTATGCATATTAAATATTCGCCCTTCAGAGGAAGCTAGTCATTAATAAGGTCAACACTTTCCAATCATGCCATATTACTACGCTATATATATTACTCTACTCCATCCTCCATCCCTCCGTGCGTCGTCGTCTCCTCCTCTTCTAACAAGTCTTACAAACGAGTTTAACCACTAGTCTACTACAATATCATCATCATCATCATGTTCCACACGCAATCCACACCCAAAATCCAATAACCGCCCCGCTTTCACGTGACACAAAACCAAAGGAAATCTAATTGATAGCCAAATTAGCGCGTCCGCGTTGCCACTTATGTATGCCGCGTATGTAATGCAAACCTGATTACGTGAAAGCTTTTGTGTATTTTTTTTATATTTCTAGGTGATGATGATGATGATGATGCGAACATGCCAAAATAATTTCGCCACTGTTTCTCACCATTATTATTATATTACCATACAAAGAACTACCGACACACAATATTTGTAGCTATATGTATATATATAGGTAGGTATGTATATATACCTATATACGCACCAGCAGCCCAGCAAATTAATTAGCAGCTAGTCTAAATATAGGCCTACATATTATGCTAAAGCATCAGAATGATGGTATATGGTGGTTATATATGTACATATGTAATTTATTAGTTTCTAGATAGAATGATGTAGTGCAAATATAACAGCTCCTATTTGAAACAGGTCAAGGTGAACAGGTAAAACGGAAAGTGGATTGGGTTTTTTTCAGCAATCTACTAATTAAATAGTCTCTAAAAAGTAATTAAAGCTTCCTTATTACGACTTTCCCAAACCACTAGATATGCTCGAAGCCTTGTACTTATCAATCTGACTAGAAAATTCAATTTCTTTAATGTTCTTGGTGGGGATGGAAGAGACGCTTTCAGCATACGACTCCATCCCGTCGTCATCCTCGTCGTCCTCGTCGGCAAACTTCAAGGTGTCCAGGGAAGTCTCCTCCACACTATGCTCCCGCCTCGTCTCCCCAGAAAACATGCCGATGCTACTACTGCTGGATGCCATTTCAATACCGTAGGCGCTATCATCCATGGCGCCATGCGACTCTCCGGCAAGATGCGACCTACTTCCCAGCGGACTCTTATTGCGGGCTAATTCTTCCGGATCAACACCATCCTCGGAGTGTGGATACACCTCAGAGTTCCACAAGACAAAGGCTGGTTCGAGGCCCAAATAGGAGCCGGGAATGTTGCCCGCATTCATTACATCATAATCATAATAGTCCATTTCAAAGTCTTGATCCGTGTCATCCAGATCCGCTCTACTTGCCACTCTGGACGACGAGTCCTCGTCGCAAGTGCTGGACAAGCGGGCGCTCTGCAGGGTCGACACTGACGCTGTCGAGTCGCCATGCCTCAATATCATCTTTCCCCGTCGTTTTCCTTTCAACTCGTCTTTCGCCCGAATGACGTATCTCTGTTTCAAAATCTCCTTGTTGCTGTTTTCACTGCTGCTAAGGCTTCTCGGGGTCAGGGCCGCGCCTTCCTTGCGACTGTCATCAGAGCAGCCTCCCTCCTTTCCCCGTTTCCCTCCTGCCTTCCGCTTCAGATTTTCCTGTTCCTTTAGCAACTTGATGGCCCCACTCCGTAGCTCACTCGTAGTGAATCTACTGGCGGCGGCCCTCTTGTCAGAGCCATCGAGAAAGACTGGTGTGGGCGTGGGGGTTGGAGTGGTGGTAATGGAATTACTGGAGACCGTAGTCTCGGAGCCGTTTAGCGACTGCGACATTGATATGGATACAGAGGTGCTTGTCAAACTGGCGTTACCATCTCCACCATACATGTCACTCACACTTCCGTGATCTGGATTAGATCCTGGTTTGGGATCACCACTCATGTCTATATCCATCCTGGAGCTACTAGCAGCAGCCTCCTTTCCACAATCCTTTTCTCGGGTTGCTCCTTTGGAATTTCGATTCCACGTCCGTCGTACCTCGTACCCATTCCTGGTGACAGCTAATACGGCCGCCTTCTCTCGCAGGTTATTTTCCGAGAGACTAATGGGTTTGTTGAGGAGCGCTGGGTTGTGATCCTCATCTCCGCCACCGCCGCCGCCGCCGCTCTGCATTTTTGAAACTGGTTCATTTCCTCTGCCCGTGGATCCCTGGGACTTGGCGTTACTTGAAGTATTATTACGCCCTCCGGATGTGGATGCGTTTTCTTTTCTCTTCGTTGACACGGTAGGTGTATTGGGAAAGGATTTTATCTTGGTCGTGACAGGATCTAAGGGTCTGGGTCTCAAGAGGAAGTACTTGAGTCGGAGAATCCGAAGTCGTCGCCAATAACTGTAGTCAAATGACATTAGGGTAATGGATGTACATCGAGATGCATCATCCCGCGTATCTCGCCCATTCTTTCGGGCTCCAAGGCCCTCCTCGTTTAATGAACCTTCTTCCTCCTCATTCTCAAAACACTTCAACTCCTTGTACTTGTATTTCCTGTAGACTTTTGTCACACAGCCGCCGAAACTGGAGCACACAACGATGACGACAAAGACGAGCACCATTATTTTCAAGAAGAGAAACGTCCAAAAGTCGTATCCCACTACCTCCTCCTTCCTCTCCACGATCCCTTCAAACAAAGAAATTATAGTATCATTTTTCCCTTCTTCTTCTTCTTCCACATTTTTTTTCTCCTTTCTCTTCATATATACTTATTAAATATACCAACAACAAAAAATCCCATCTCAGCCACCCAGCTCGCCCATTCCCATTATGTTATGTGACATTTTTTTATATTATATTACACTGCAAGCTCTCCTATCAAAACTAACGGTCCGTTGCCAATGGACTTTCACTTTGCACAAAACAACAACTACTCGCCCAATATATTCCTCATTCCCCGCCTCCCATTATCATTTAACCGTTTAAACCAGTTGTTCGGCCGGAGCATGACACAAAACCTTCATAAAAATAAATAAGCTACCTTCCAGCCATGATTTAAAAGACTTACATTTTGCGTAATGTGCACAAAACAGCAAAAAAAAACAACAGGTTATTGAGCTTTTCGCTTTTCACATATTATATACACCACGCCTACTAATCCTATTACTTATTACATGTGGCCCACAAAATACCCAAGTTTTTTTCACACACACATGCTATACGGCTCACTCCCCACCTTGTCAACCAAGGCTCATTTATTTAGCAAGCAATCCATATAAACAACAAGTGTTTCCAAAGTAATTTGACAACAAGCAATAGCAATCAGACTGGGCCCATGTCTCAAAAACAGGAAATCAATGTTTCGCTTCGTTTAAACGAATGTTCCACAAATCAACTGTGGGGTATTATTCATACTACTGCTCTACTCTACTCCTGCCATCACATGGTCCGAAGAAATTCACAAGTGAAAATCCCCTTGATACGTACGTATGCATACTA
This sequence comes from Dicranocentrus wangi, assembly GCA_036850665.1. NCBI lineage: Eukaryota > Metazoa > Arthropoda > Collembola > Entomobryomorpha > Entomobryidae > Dicranocentrus > Dicranocentrus wangi. The sequence continues at coordinate 3,059 of JAANSN010003531.1, read as the reverse complement.
GTAATAATAATAATAATAATATAGAGTGCAACAGTTTGGAATTGGGAGGTAGTGACAGGAAATAGGAAACAGGTTCTACATCAACCTCTCTTCTCTCCTTTCCCTCCGTTCCCCAAAAAATAGAGAGGCCGGAATGGGAGTCGGCAAAAGGAGGCTTTGCGTTGCCATTTCTCCCTATTTCCACATTTCCCCGTTCATTTGCCCCCGAACGAAGAGCAGCTCTCGCTCAAGGACAGTAGTGGAGTTGGAGTTGGAGTAGCTCTAGTTTGTGTGTGTGGTGCTTGCGGTTGGCGCTCTGGAGAGTTGGAAACGGGCTCGGAAGAAATATTAACTGACTTGACAGTTGACAAGGATCCGAGAACATGAATAAATACGCCTCATTTTTCACACAGATTAATAAAACCGTCATCTAAGGTGAAATGTGGAGAGAGTGGGAGGGAGTGTGGGAAAAAAATGAATCTCTCATCCAACAAGCCGCTCACGTAATAAAGTAGGGGCTGCTGTCGGGAAAGGTGACAGGGATGCACTTGAAAAATCACGATTCCAATGATGAGCTGGCGACAGTAAGAATGACGAGATTGGATAGTCGAGTGGGGCACTTATTATCAACTCACCACCTCACAATCTGTGAATATATACATATATATATATGAAGCAAAAGCTCAGAGATTTTTTTTGACGTTACCCAGAAGAAAAAATTATCAACACTGGGATTTTATTCCGAAACATGAGCACTCTCTCGACAGGAAAAAACCTGAAACCTTTCATGAACATGATGATTTCTATACACCCGTAAAAGTAATTGAAGAGCTGGAGGTAGAAGAGGTAATACATTTCAAAAGCAAATTTATCTTGGCAAGCAACGCGTGGGTAGGGTAGGTGCAATTCTGTTTGAAAATGAAATGTCACGATTTTCTATTTTGAAATGAGTATGCCACTCATACATACTAATTTCTAGGCTCTCTCTCTCTCTCTCGTCCTATTTTTGAGCTTGTCATAAGTCACTTCCACAAGGAACGACGGGATCTAGATCTAGACTAGTAGTATGTAATAGGATTTCTGCTACGAAAAGTATGAAATTTCTCATGTTTCCCATGTAACCAATCTGTCCGTCCAAAACTATATAATATGCGGCGGAGGAGGAGAAAGGAGAGTCTCTCTATTAGCTTTTGTCGTCATGACTCCTCCGCTGCTTTGAGTTTGCAAAACGTGTGTGAATTTATGAACTCTGGGAATATATATATATTTCTATTTTTTGCTCCGTTTGCATTTTTTCCTCCCCTGGAACTCAATATGGGTCGAGGGATTGAAGATTGAAAAATTATATTAATCGTAAAAACAGCATCGTGAAAGAGAGAAGAGAGAGAGAGAGCTATTCAAGGATGGCTGAGTTCTCGCAATTCACAATCCAAACAAATCATATTACATGGGAGGAGGAAAAGAGAACAACGACAAAAGATCAAACACTGAAAATCAATCTGTTTGCTCTCAAATTCATCTTTTAGAGCAAACAGGAAAGAGGGAAAAGGGAAAAAAGTTTATGGTGATCATCCTCAGCAGTGTGTCTGCAACTGATTTCATTCACCATTTTGGGGGTTTTCTTTCAACATGATATTCTTTTATTTTTTCTTCCAAAGAAAGGGAGTAGTAGGCAGGCTTACCTGTAACAGGTGTGCTTATGGTGGCATAGTACGCAATAAAGTAGATGAATTGTCCACTGCAGTTTTTGCTCCAGTCGGAAATCGTTCCAATTGAGAGTGACGGACCAGTGGATTCAATTCTCAGAATGCTGGTGGTCCCTTTCATATCCATGTTATCGCCAGAGTCATCCTCGGGCCCACTCCTGTCATACAAACTGTCATCCTCCTGATTGCCCATGTCCTCCTCGCTCCCCTCTTCACCAGACTCCGTCTCATCCTCTTCGTCGTCGTCCTCGTACTGGTAATCTGCCTGTTGGTGATATGCTGGTGCCTTCTGACCCAACTCTCTCTCGTACAACCCTTGAAATTGAATTGGGTCTGAAGGCTGAGCCGCTGTTATTTTCTCTAACAAGTTCGAGTCTGTCGTATTCCCATCTCGGAATGTCATTGTGACACATTGAACATCCATCCCGACAATATCCAGTCGAACCCGGTCCTTTTCATTTTTTGCCTGTCGAATAAAACAACGACGACGAAAACAACAACAAAAAACAAACAAAGAGTTAGACAGGTGGATGTATCACGGTGGTGGTAAAATGAAAATATTATTATATATGCCATGTTTTCTCCGTCATCGTTTAAACAGGAGAGGAGGAGATTACATAGGAGATATACAATTAGGTTATTTTAGGCGAGCAAAAAGATGATGTAATTAGCGTAAACGTTATTACCCACATTCTCATAAATGTACTACCAACTTGAGATAAATCACTTTCTCCTTCTTGGCCTTAGCCAAACCAGCCTACGCTCACTATTGCTGATATGATTACGAACGACATTCACGAGCAACCATCTACATCCATCTTTTCTCCCCAGAAATCAAGACTTTGCCCAGATTATATGCAACGGTGATGATGATGATGATTATTAGGATATTATTATTATTATTTGCTTTTGCTTTCCCTTTTAAACTCGTCAGAGTACACAAGCTGAACCAACCGGGCCAGCCAGCCAGCCGAGCCTTCCACTTGCGGAAACAACAGGAGCGAGGAACACTTCAAAAATGGAATTTATGAGTCGATTAGGAAAAAGGGATAACTGGGTTCTCTCACTCTCCCCGTATGCTCCTGTATCCCTCCATTTCATTACTCCTCCTCCTATACGTACGTCCGTACACACACACACATACACACACTTTCTCTCTGACTTGGAGCACGGAAAAAGATCATCATCATTATCATTATCGCCAACGTCGGCACAAATGTTATTACATTAGAGCAGAGTCAAGTCAGGGTTTGCCTCTCTCTCTCTCCCTCTCCTTCTTACACAAAACACACGGTGATGGAGGTTGTGTGTGTGTGTGTGTGGTGGATGAATATGAATAAATGCCGTAAAATGTATGGAAACACTTTGGCTATA
>JAANSN010003530.1:0-18271 GCA_036850665.1 Dicranocentrus wangi | reverse complement strand
AGAAGGGTTTAAGCTCGAGGGTTGGGTCGGCAATCGCCAAGGTCCGCAAGGAATACTGTTTCGTTTATTATAATGGATTCATAGTACCGTGGTGCTGAGTAAACAGCTAATTTAATTTACATGTCAGGGTAATTGTAAAACCTCGGCTAATATTATTGATTTACTGATTAGACCAATATTTGAGAGGTGTTTTTCATCAGTAAAGTGACAGTGAGTGATATAAAACTGCCAATAATCAATCCATTTAGATTCATTGCGGTTGATGGTCGAGCAAGGATATTATGGATTGCTCAATACATAGCCGTTTGTAACACGCTTGTGGTAATTAGGTAGGTAGTTTCTGGGAATTTTCAGATGGAAAGTGAGTCGTTCTTTCTAGTTAGACTAATGACTGACTCCAATAATGCAAAAGGACAAAGTATTTTGCCATACAGGCAGACGCTTGTTCTTGTTGTACATACATATATTAAGCATGCGTTGAGGGATTTTTAGTCACGTGATGATGCCCCGATGCTTAAAACTACGCAGGCTGTCTTAATTATATCAAACCGCGGCCAAAAGCAAAAACCTAAAAATATTAAACACAAGTAGTCTGATAACGCTGCCAATCAATATTAGTTGGAAATTACAAAATGATAAGCAAGCAACAGCGTTCAAGTAGTTCACACCTGTGTTTTTGGTCTATATATAACAGCGTCATCATGTGAGAAGGTCATTCATTCATACAGAGTAAAAGAGCCAGCAGCAACGAACCAAGTTCAGCAGAAAATCAAAAAAAAAATGTTTGCAAAAATCGTATTCCTTTCTAACTGTGGGATTGTTGGCGGTTGTCCCTCCGTCCACCCACGCCCAAAGCTGCCCGCCAGCCGAACTCCTCGCACCCTGTGAGTGTGATGAAGGCCGGCTCCGCTTCTACTGTTCTGGCCAGCGGGACCCAACCATCGACCTCAAGGCTATTTTTGACCGGGTGAGTCCCCTCATCGGGGAAGATGTCATCTTTGACGACATTCTCATCACCATCCTCCCCGACAACTACACCGAGCTCGTTCCAAATACCATGAGCTCCCTCAAGTTCCGCCAAATCCACTTTGACTACAACAAGTTCACCCGTATCCACCCAGACGCTTTCAACGCCACCTACGACGTCACCACAAAACTGGTACTGTTCGACAACCGGGTGTCCAATGACGCCAACACCTCGTCCCACTTTTTCGACTTTATCAACCGGTTCACACAGTTGGAGGAGCTGAAGGTGACCGAGTGGTACATCCGGGATATCCCGTCCGACCCCTTCCGCTCCTTCCCACATATGCACACGCTGAGTCTGGAGTTTTGGGGACTGGAGCGGGCGGGATCTAGACTTCTCGCAAATCTTCCCAATCTGGACTACGCCCGGATCGGCGTTAGCGGGATGGACGTGGGCGGCTACGCCCTGGACGCCTTTCAAGGGATTGGCTCCAACGTCTCCCTCCGGCTGGACTACAACCCGATGAGCGTCATGTTTGAAGAGATTTTTAAGCCGGCTTTGGACTCTGCTGCGAGGGTCGTGGTTGGAGGAGAGGACTGTATCGGGATCGGGATGTGCTTTAAGCGCCGATTTTCCTGTGACCAGAATGTGGCTTGGGTGTGCGAGGATGTGGCCTTCTATGAACCTAAGCTTAGCGGCTACTATTGCCTCACGGGTGGGGACTTTGATGTCTTTGACTGGTGTAGACTTAACGGAGGTCGTCACTAGCTGAAGAAAGAGTGGGGTATATTTTACAAATAAAACTCAAGCGTTGTAATTTGAATAAAAAAACTAAACGTTTAGTCATTTAAGTAACTTGAACGTACTCATTCAAAATATTGCAACATGCATACATTATATTTTACTTAATTAAGGGATATCACAATGCATACACTCGGGTCGAAATCAATAATGAAGTTGATAAACCCTTGAAAAAAAAATCCTCCATTTGCGTAAATTCTTCATACCTTGATTGACGTCACAATCAGTAATTAAAATCTGAAAATTAAAAGAGAGTGATATTACTTATCAAGGTTGTTTTTCATCATGTGTGAGTGAAAGCTGCCAATCATGATTTCGACTGATTTCAATTGGTGTACTATATTCCGTCCGTTGGAGCAGCAATAATGCTTATTTATCCCATATTATCATGTAGAATTATTACCAAGTGGAAATTTACCCACATGAATTTACTATACTCTCTCTTTGGGGGAAATTGTCATGTTATGCGCAGGTGGACTATGGCATTGATTGAGATCATGATGGAAGGATCTGGAAAGATTAATACGTGCTCACTTGATGTTTCTGTTGTCCCTGACAAATACTTAATTAAAATTTGCAATATGATGATATCGTGGACAAGCTTTTAAGCATGACATGACGAGCGAGCGCCGCACCCATCTAGTTACAAAAGTAGGATTTGGCACTCCAACTCCAACCATTATAATTGCATTATACAGCATTATGCAACACCTCCGCTCAGAACTGTCCCCCCGCCGACCTATTAGTACCATGCACGAAGGCACAATGCGAGTCGCCTGTTTCGGCTCAAGCCACCCAGACATTGATCTCAAAGTCATATTCGACCGGGCCCGCCCCTTTGTGGATGAGAATGTGGTATTCGATTTCATTCTAATTGGGGGTCTACCTCCAAACTACACTCGCCTCGAGGCGAATGCCTTAAGCAGCCTCAACTACAACGGAGTATTTTTGGAGAACAACAAACTGGAGTTTATCCACTCGGACGCGTTCAACGCCACCCACGACGTGACCACAAAGCTGGGCTTGTTTGACAACCGGCTGTCAAACGACGACGACAATAATGCTCGTGACAACTTTGAGTTTGTCAGTAAATTCACCAGATTGGAAGAGCTGCCCATCACCGAGTGGAACATTAAGCAAATCCCATCCGACCCATTCCAAAATCTCATGCCAAATCTGACCAAGTTGGAGCTGGACCTGTGGCGACTGCAGTCTGTTGGAAGTCGGGTGCTCGCCAATCTGCCAAATGTGGAGTATGCTCGGATTGGGGTTAGCGACATGGGCGTGGAGGGATGCCTTTGAAGGGATTGGCCCCAAGGCTGTGCTGAGACTGGACTACAATCCCATGAGCCACCTGCCCCAGTCCGTTTTTAAGCCTGTGATGGACTCTGCTGCAGGGGGGTGGTGGTCGGTGGGACGGAATGCACGGGGATTGGGAACTGCACCTGGCACCGTATCCCCTGTGACGAGCAGGTAGAGTGGCTGTGCGAAAACCCGAGTCTTTACGAACAGAAGTTGGAGGGCTATCTTTGTCTCACCGGACTTGTCTTTGATGTGTTTGACTAGTGTCGGCTTAACGGACGACGTCACTAATTGTAATTGTATTGCATGTGTTGCTCCAGCAATAAATAGCATATCCGCAAAACACAAATTATATAATGCAACATGTGCACAGGGCATAATATTGTATCGCATAATGATATCGTGTAATACTTGCATGCTGGTACGATTCTATGTCATACACATGTATACGTTATGCACATTACTTTTATCTTGACATTGGCTAATGCCAAAGTTCTCACCTTATTGATGATAACCTTCATAAGTGGTGGTGGGGGGCAAAGCGAGGATTTTAATAAAAGCCATGTCCAATCATTTTCTCCCTTTAGTTTCATGGAAGGTAACGAAGTCGCGTGATAGTAGATTCAGTGTATATAGTGTCGCTATACATCACCATATCAGCTCAAATTAACTTAAAAATGATTCCAAACATTTTATCCCTCGCAACCGTACTGGGACTACTGATGATGACAGTTCCTTCCACCACCATGGCTCAGAGTTGTCCCCCCGCGGAAGCCTTAGCCTCGTGTACCTGTGTCGAAGGTTTAGTTTTGGGAATGCACTGCGACGGCTCTCTAGATCAAGACATTGACCTACAGGGAATATTTGACAGGATCACTCCACTGGTTGATCAAAATGAGATATTCGACTACATCGTGCTCACCAACTTACCCCCGTCCTATCGCCAGCTCCCGGCCCACCTCACCAGCCTCAAGTTTCGACAAATCCAAATTCAGTCCAATTTCGAGCTCGAGTACATCCACCCGGAGGCATTCAACGGGTCTCATGAGACCGTCTCGGGTTTAGTTGTATCTTCAAACAAGTTGTCAAACAGGGTCAACCAATCGGATAACTTCAACTTTTTCGCACAATTCCCAAACCTGCAAATGCTGTACCTTAAAGAGGAGTATCTCGAGTATATTCCCAGCGACCCGTGGCCCCTCCCCCTCCCAAATTTGGAAACGTTGACTCTGGACCTATGTGGACTCGTCGGGGTGGGAAGTAGGATCCTCGCAAATCTCCCAAATCTGGTCTATCCTATTATTAGGTATTGTGACATGCCTTTGGAGGGATTCTCAAATGACACCTTTGAAGGTATCACTAATCCGGCCATGGAGCTGGACCTGACTCAAAACCCAACAATCACACATTTACCTGAAGCCATTTTCAAACCGGCGTTGGACTACGCGAGTTTCGTGTCTGTTGGAGGATACATCTGTCCCATCCCTCCGGTCTGTCATCATGAGAAGCTGAGCTGTGACGAGGACGCCCGCTGGTTGTGCAATAATCAAGCCGCTTATCAGCCCAAGCTCGTGGGATTTCTGTGTGACACGGATGAAGAGGACTATGACGTCTGGGACTGGTGTCGGGATAACCCAAGTCACTAAAATTTTACACAAGTCTATAAATATTGATTATTAATTATTATATCAGCTTGTTCAATTCCCTATCCCCTAATGTATGTAGCCGTGATATTGGATATTAATAAAGAATTCATTTGCCTTTCGTCTATAAAACAATCGGCCCATCAATCTTTCCGCAATTGACAGAGAGACTTGTCGAGTTTAACTGGTCCGGTGATAATGGCTGTCAATCAATCAAAATCCCTCAACTGTATAGGCAGTTTTCATTATCTCTGAGACTGATTGTCACACAAACTAATTTGACATTTGAAAACCTGCCATGAAAATTAGGGCGAAGGATAAAAGAGGTTGCGCAATAAGTCCACAAACAGGTCAAGTCAAGCATCTTTTTTGTGGGATATATAAAAAAGACCCAATTGTTCCAATCATTTATAGCATATCTGGGAGGAGGGAGAACAACTTACCGAATGGGATACAAGAGCACCAACAGTGTTATTATATCATCATTCATATATTTTTCGGAAGATTCTTGAATCAGGCACTGAAACAGCATGTTTGACGGATCTTTATTATTCCTTCTAACCCTTATGGGACTGCTGGCTGCTGCCCCTTCCTCTACTCTGGCACAGGGATGTCCCCCAGCCGACGTCCTCGCCCCGTGCACCTGTGACGAGCGCCACCTCGGAATCTCCTGCTACAACGAAGGCGATGATCCCAACTTTGACTTGCAGGCAGTATTCGACCGGATCACCCCACTGGTGGATGAAAACGAGGTATTTCCATTCTGCGCCATTGGCAACTTACCCCCGTCATACCGCCAACTCCCAGCAAATCTGACCAGCCTCAAGTTTGTCGAAATCCAAATAGGCTTCTGTCCCTCGCTGGAGTACATTCATCCCGAAGCATTTAACGGGAGCTACGAAACCACGCGCTTGTTGCTCCTAACTAACAACAAGCTGAGCAACAGCAAAACTAGCCCCACCGACAACTTTGAGTTTTTCGGGCAATTCCCCAACCTGGAGTGGCTCCACGTGACGGAGGAGCATCTCCAGTATATTCCCAGCAACCCGTGGCCGACACTCCTGGACCACTTTACCACGTTGGAGTTGGACTTGTGCGGGCTGGTCGGGGTGGGGAGTAGGTTCCTGGCAAATATGCCGTATCTGGGGGATGCTGCTACCATTAGCTACTGCAACATGTCCGTGGAGGGATTCGCAGCAGATGCGTTTGAAGGGCTTGGCAAATTTACTGACCTTTATCTGACCCGCAACCCAATCCCATATTTGCCCCAAGAGATTTTCCAGCCGGCGTTGGACCTCGCACAATTCGTTCATGTTGGGGGACGCCGATGTCCTGGCCCTCCTCAGCCCTGTTATGATCAGACGTTGGTCTGTGACGAGGCCGCCCGCTGGTTGTGCAACAATCAGACGGCGTATCAGCACAAGCTTGAGGGATTCATTTGTGAATCGGGCGGAGAAGAAGGCTATGACGTCTGGGACTGGTGTCGGGATAACCCTAGTCCCTAAACCTACAAAAATTTATTTATTTATTCTGAACTATTATTAATTCTACCAATTTGTTCAATTTACCAGGATTCTTGGTAAACTCGAGAAATAAAATATGGTAAAATTGAAAGACTCAACGTTTTATATCTTATTTGAAGGAGTCCTAAAAATCATTTCAATTGGTTTACTAAACGGTCCATTATTGAATTTGTCTTATGTCAATAATAAAGAATATATTATATTCTGCCATACTCGTTTACTTTCCTCATAACTCGTTACATGGCTAATAATAGTTACACATGCTGTAAAATTGTGAACAGACCAACAAAAGCGACCAACAAAGTCCAACACTGGCACAAAGTCCAAAAAACATATGTAAATATATGGTTGATGATGGGCTCGCATGGTTTTGCGATTTCCCAACAAGATGAAATGTCTAGCACTTTTTTGCCGATTTAACATTAAATTTAAAAGAACAATCCGCCCATCATCAATCTTTCCTCGATTGACAGAGAAACAAGTCGAGGTCACCTGGTCATTTGATAATGAATGATGGATGTCAATCAAAATCCACCAACTTTATATATATTTTTTTTACATATTATATATTTACAAATTGATCTCCAGACTAATTGTCACACAAAATGACATGTGAACACCTGCACTGAAAATAATGGCGAATAATGAAGTTCTAGTTGGCGCAATATGTCCAAAGTGGTCAAGTCACGTAGAGTATCTTTTGTGGGATATAAAAGACAGTCAATCCTTTTTCCCAATCATTTATAGCATGGGAACAACTAGGCGAAACGGACTCAACTATTGCACAAGAGTACCAACAGTTTTATATATTATATTTTTCGTATTTTATCGTTATTAATATATTCAATCAGATTGTGAACAAAAAAAAATGTTTCAAAGATTTCTATATCTACTGACGACCCTTGTGGGATTATTGGGACTGATTGTGAACGCCTTCCCTTCCGCCCTGGCACAACAAAGCTGTCCTCCCGCCGACGCCCTCGCCCCCTGCACCTGTGACGAGCGCCACGTTGGGATTTTATGCTACAACGAGGCTGATGATCCCAACTTTGACTTGCAGGCAGTATTTGACCGGATCACCCCACTGGTGGATGAGAACACGGTATTCCCACTCGCCGTCATTGGCAACTTGCCCTCATCATACCGCCAGCTGCCAGCGAATCTAACCAGCCTCAAGTTTCTCGAAATCCAAATAGGCTTCTGTCCCTCGCTGGAGTACATTCATCCAGAGGCCTTCAACGGAAGTTATGAATCTACCCTCGCCATCCTCGTAACCAACAACAGGCTGTCCAACAGGAATAACCACAGCGACAACTTTGAGTTTTTCGGAAAATTCCCCAAACTTCGGAGTCTAGTCGTTGAGGAGGAAGGACATCTCGAGTATATTCCCGACGGCCCGTGGCCTCTCCGTCTGAACAGCTTGCAATGGCTGACACTGGACTTGTGTGGACTCGTCGGGGTGGGGAGTAGGTTCCTGGAAAATCTCCCGAATCTGATGTACCCCTCAATCTACTACTGCAATATGAGCCTTGACGGATTCGCTCCGGATGCGTTCCATGGGCTTGGCCAATATCTTGAGCTGGACCTCCAGCATAATCCAATCGACTATTTACCCGAAACACTGTTCAAACCTGCGCTGGACTCGGCGTTCAAAGTCATTGTTGGAGGACTGCGATGCCCGCCGTCTTCTCCGGGCTGCTATAATCAACGGCTGCGCTGTGACGAGGAGGCCGCCTGGCTGTGCAAAAATCAAACGGTTTACCAGCCAAAGCTGGAGGGATTTTGGTGCGAGGGGGCGGAGGAGGACTATGATGTCTGGGATTGGTGTCGGGATAATAACAATAATATTGTAACTAAATGATATTAAAAGTTTGTGAATCCCACTACTAATTATATAAAACTTAGCAATCTTATCTATCCTGTTCTTATTGTTAGTATTGACTCTGCATTTCATCTGCGGAATCGCTGTTATGTATTTATATGAATGAAATGTATGACTACTGACTACTAACATGAATAAATAGTCCTCTTGCGCTAAATAACTTCACGTCAGTTTTTATCTTCACTTCATCAACATGCACATCATGACATTCATTCAGGTACAGCATTTTGATTCAATTAAGTTTTTGCTCTTGCACCCACCAACTTTGTACTAAATCAACCAGACCATGCAGCTTTAACTTTGAGCACACGTCACTCTATCAGACCTTCCTCGTGTGACGTGTATGCCAAATGCGCATCCCGCATTTCAGTTCAGCAGCACATAATATTTTTTATATCATAATAAAATGTGTCTGACTGAGGACAAACCATTTGAAGGGGGTGCAGCTGCAACTTTCTGCTGTCCTACGTGAATCTTCTGACTCAATACAGAATGCAGCTCCAAAATGTCGTCAAGTCCACTAATAGTATGATTGATGAGCCTGTCAATCTATTTTTTTAAAAAAACATTCACAAAAGCTCTATCTACGTGCACCGACGGACGAACGTCCATGTGGTAATTGGCTTCACAAGTCACGCACGAGCCCTGCTAAAATGATTACATTACATTGCGCAACTTACGTAGTCAATTAATCACTAGCGTAATAAGTCACAAGGAAAGATAACGGTCTCATTGTAGTGGATCTTGATGATAAATACGATACGTTGCGTTGTTAATAGTGTATGCAATAAGTGACGTGTGCAAAATCCACTGCATCCAGTATTTCAGCAGCATTAGTATTTTATACCATTGTATAAAAATGCATTGAGTACACAAACCACTTACTTGAAGTGGACCAAAAGTCTCGCGACATCTTTCAACTCTGGCAACAACGTCAAGCCTCCGAATCGATACAACTCCAAAGTCTTCTTGTAAAGTCCAATAATTTGATTGATGGTGATGATGAGATTGTCAATAAATAAAAATACAAGCAGACGCAAAACAAAGTCAGGTGGAGCCATACACAGAATAATGATTACTATTGCGCAACTATTACGACGACGTCAATTACTATAGCATAATAAGTCACAGAGCAAAAGATAACGGTCCCACGGTGGTTCATTCTGATGACGAATGCAATGGACACATTTATGGGGGTATAAAAGCGCCGTGCCACCAGGTTCCTGAGTTATCTTTGTAAGATCTTTGGAACAGCCAACGGGACGCAATTATCTCCACTATACCCATTCATTACGGATACTAAACTGAAAAATTATCATATTTTTAAAATGGTTCAAAGCAGGTTTCTGTGGTTGCTCCTAATTGTGGGGTTGATGCCGTTGTTCCGTTCCACACTGGCACAAAATCATTGTCCCCCAGCGGAGCTCCTTTTCCCGTGCAAATGTGACGAGGCAAGGATGCGATTTCACTGTTCCGCCCAGGGGGAGGCGGCCGTCGACTTGAAGGCCATTTTTGACCGGGTGAGCCCACTGGTCGGGGAGGACGTCCTGTTCGACGACATCCTCATCACCAACCTCCCTCGCAACTACACCGTCCTCGAGGCAAACACGATGGCCACTTTGAAGTTCAGGCAGATCTATATTGAGTACACCAGCCTGACATTTATCCACCCAGACGCCTTCAACGGCTCCTACGAGCCTGTCCAGCACGTTCGACAACCGCCTCTCCAACTCGGACAATCCCACCGACCTCTTTGACGTGATCAATAGGTTCACCAAGTTGCAAACGCTGAGGGTGGTACATCAAGAGCATCCCGAGCGACCCCTTTGTCGTCATGCGGAACCTGACCGAGTTGAGACTCAACCTGTGGGAAATGGAGCGTGTTGGGAGTCGGATCCTGGCAAACTTCCCCAATTTGGTGGACGCCCGGATTGGCTGGAGTGAAGGCATGAGTAGCAACCAAGGGTTCGCGGAGGACGCTTTCCAAGGGATCGGTCCCAATGTGGTCGTGGACATTGAGCACAATCCGGGAAGTGGGCTGCCCGAAGATGTATGGAAGCCGGTGTTGGACAACGCAGCAGGGCTGAAGATTGGAGGCGTGGAATGCGTCGTGATTGGCTTCTGCTTTCATTTGACGTTTGACTGTGACGACAATGCGACCTGGATATGTAAAAATGTGGCGCTGTATCAGCCCAAGTTGACGGGGTATCAGTGTAAGGGGGTGAGCTCAGACGTTTGGGGCTGGTGTGGTAATAGTAATAACTAAACTGATGGTCATTTTCAATAAATTCTGAATTATAGTTAGCCATTTATATGTATAATAAAATACTAAAGCGTTATCATCGACAACAAAGTCGTACAACTGAGTACGGATTTTTTTATTGCGTTCACAAATCACAAAACATTCATTTAAAAAGGATCTTGATTTAACATTGAGCGAGCGAGAGTAACGCGGCTTAAAGCTTTCATCGACCGACATGTAGTTATTATGCGAAAAATTGGCATGAGGTTTGAGTAGAAAAGTGAACACACCCGCTCTGAACTATGGCCGTCGTCACCACGACACCAGGACATGTGTCGCGTGATATAACGTACAGAGTCCGAAATGATAGAGAGAGAGAGAAAGAGAGTTCAGGCATGTCGACATAAAATGTTTAGCCATTTATATAAAGTGATAAAATAATGATAAAATAATATTCAATTGAACACTTGAGACTTGTTTGTGGTTATCCGCTTGAGCAAAGTCAAAAGTGCAGAAAACGGGGAGATCTACTTACATATCTGCAGACTGAATTGAAACTGGAAATTGACACATAAGTAATTACATAAATTATCAATCAATCTATATGTTAATCGTAATTTCACTGAAGGTTGTCTTGTCAATCAATAAAAGTGATCAGAAAAGCATTACTGGCATAATATATAGTAGATATATGTAATTTGTGGTATGATTTATGCAAGGTGAGTATTTTGCATATGTATTACAAAACACGTGGTCCAGATGTGTTCATGGTTCATGTTCAGATAAAAAAAACGCCACTCAAAAAAAATAATTAAATTAACAACGTGGCCAGCATCATGAGTGCCTTGTATTTTTTGCTATAAAAGTACAACCCGTGCAACAAATCACTGCACTTACTTAAGAAGTGAGGAGTGTAGCCGACGACGTGGCACAAGTCCAAAAAAGCTCTGTTTTTCTGCAAAATAAAATTCAATTTCACATTTGAAAAATGTTTCAAAATTTCCTGTTCTTCCTAACCGTGGGATTGGCTGCTGTCCCCACTTCCACCCTGGCACAACAAAAGTGTCCCCCAGCGGAAGTCCTAGCCCCATCCTGCGACTGTGACGAGGGGAGGCTACGATTCTGGTGCACCGGCCAGCGGGACGACGGCATCGACTTGAAAGAGATTTTTGAGCGGGCGAGTGCCGTCGTCGGGGAAGACGTCATCTTTGACGACATCCTCATCACCTCCTTACCCTTCAGTTACACGCAACTCCCGGCAAACACGATGGGGTCCCTCAAGTTCCGGCAGATTGGCTTTGAGTACACCAAAATCGAGTACATCCACCCGGACGCCTTCAACGGCTCCTACGAGCTCGCCACCCAGTTTTACATGTTTGACAACAGGATCTCCAACTCGGAGGACAACCCCACCGCCTTTTTCGACGTCATCAACAGGTTCACCAAGTTGGAGCGGCTGTCGGTCACCGAGTGGAACGTCAAGACCATTCCAGACGACCCCTTCATCCACATGCCCTCCTTGACCGAGCTGAGCCTGCAACTCTGGGGGCTGGAGCGGGCGGGCAGTCGGCTCTTTGCAAATCTGCCCAACCTGGGCTACACCTCGATTCGGCGTTAGCGGGATGGACGTGGGCGGCTACGCCGCCGACGCCTTCCACGGGATTGGACCCAATGTGGAGCTCCGGCTCGACTACAATCCGATGAGCGTCATGTTTGAGGAGCTGTACAGGCCTGCGCTGGACTCGGCCGTCAAGGTGGTGGTCGGAGGGGTGGACTGCATTGGGATCGGCATGTGCTCCAACCGCCGATTCTCCTGTGACCAGAATGTGGCTTGGTTGTGCGAGGATGTGGACGGTTATGAGGCTAAGCTTAGTGGCTATTATTGCCTCATCGGCTCAGACTTTGATGTATTTGACTGGTGTCGGCTTAACGAAAAAAGCCAGAAATGAAAAAATAAATAAATAATAATTTAAAAATGAACGTTTTGCAGTACAAAACCATTTTTGCATGGATTTTTTGTACGTTAATTTAGTAGTCCACCCATCTCACTCAGGTCTCATCTGCTATTATTATATCTGGAAAAAATTAGTCTGCAAACTTAACAACACTTTTCTGACTTTTCAGTGTCATCTTCATGAGGTTGTGTTAATAGTATCTGTTGTGAAATTCAAAGGTCGTCGTAATGATTAAGGCTTAAAATGATTGATTATTTTGATTTGATTGATGTCCCTGGACAATCAAAAAATCCCAACCAGATAATAACGGCCGGATGATGATGTTATCTTTTGTGGGCTATAAAAAGAGGGCCACGTCCTCTCATTTCTGGGACGGGTGAGCAACAAGTGCTGTCAATCAACGCGACAAATCCGCTAGTCCTAAGCGGCTAAAAATGTTTCGAACTATTATCCTTCTGTTGTTTCTAACCGTTGTTTTGGGGCTGGCGTCTGCTGGTCAGAGTTCTTGTCCTCCTGTCGATGCCCTAGCCCCTTGTACTTGTGAGGAAGGGAACGACGACGTGGGAGGAATTATCTGCGACGGAGATTATTTCGACCAAGAGTATGATCTGCAGGAAATATTCGCCCGGGTGGATCCCCTCGTTGATGCCAGCACCGTCTTTGACTCCATCCTCCTCACGGATTTGCCCCCGTCTTATGTCCAACTCCCAGCCCACCTCACCAGGCGGCTCAAGTTTCGGGAAATCCGGATTGAGTACTGTAGCGGGCTGGAGTTTATCCACCCGCAGAGCTTCAACGGCTCATCTCGGACCACCACAAGTCTGGTGATATTGGGGAACAAGCTGTCCAATAACAACTTTGAGTTTATGGGAAACTTCCCGAACCTGGAGGAAATATACCTTCATGAGCTGACCCTCGACACTATTCCCAGCGATCCGTGGCCCCAAGGCCTTCCCAACTTGCAAAGGTTGACACTGAACCTCTGTGCCCTCGTCCAAGTGGGAAGCAGGCTCCTGGCAAATCTCCCAAATCTGAGCGAGGCCCAGATCCGCTACTGCCACATGACGCTGGAGGGATTTGCTCCGGACTCGTTCCACGGGCTTGGCCCAAATGTGGAGCTGCTTGACTTGCAAGAAAACCCAATCCGATATTTACCTGAAGATGTCTTTAAACCTGCGCTGGACTCGGCGGCAAAATTGGTGTCCGTTGGTGGACTGACCTGTCCCGTCCCTCCGTTCTGCTCAGAAGCGCGGCTGCATTGCGACGAGGCGGCCAGGTGGCTGTGTGACAACCAAACGGCGTTTCAGCCCAAGCTGGAAGGATTTCTGTGTGACACGGGTGGATCGGGCTATAATGTCTGGGACTGGTGCCGAGATAATCCTGGTCATTAATTACAGAATCGTTCATAATACACTTAAAAATGAATTATGAATTATAATGAAATGTTAGCCTTTGTCAATTCACCACCATGGAACACCTCAACTCAGAATTGCGATTGCATTCAAATGGGGTACTAAATAAACAAAAATTATTAGTGTACATAAATAAAGGGAATGTTATCTGTAATGATTTTACCATTATGACCAATTAATTACAAGAATATCCATATACATGTATTTTGAATCTTTCATCATATTACTGGCTACTTATTTTGCCAATATTTCTTCCCATTCGATTCCAAAGTCGTAAAGTCCAATAATTATGGATTGACGAGGTTGTCATGCAGATGTTAAATGTCAGATAATAAAAAATTGTTTTTCAGCCCTAGTTTTCTCGGGGAAATGCAGATGATATAATATGACATATATGTCAAGGGGATCCCAGGAGATAACTTGAGGAAAGGATGGATGGATGATTTTATTGGAAGGAGATTGCCCAACACAAAAAAAACCCAAAAATTAAAAATTATTACCAAAGTGATTTTGTTTATCTTGACTTGACCCAAAAACAGAAATCCCAAACCAGATAACGTTTAGTGAGTGAATTGAGTATCTAATCAAAATGAGATTCTTTTGCGGGGTATAAAAAAGTGCCCTCCGTGTCCAATCATTAATTGCAAAAGGGAGACAAGTTGAATATTATTTACTTCAAAAACTTGCATCAAATTCTTGAAACTTTAAAAAAAAATGTTTTCAAATTATTTTCTTCAAACTATTGCTGGGCTTTTGGTGGTCGCCTCCTTCCCGTGTTCCACCCTTGCCCAGAATATTTGTCCCCCCGCCCAAGCCCTCGCCCCATGCACCTGCGACGAGGATTACGGCGGCATTACCTGCGACACTTCCGAAGGACAAGACATCGACTTGCAGGAAATATTCGACCGGATCACTCCACTCGTTGACGACAGCGTCGTATTCAACTACCTCGTCCTCACCTATTTGCCCCCATCCTATACCCAGCTCCCAGACCACCTCACCAGCCTCAAGTTTAAGCAAATTCAAATCCAGGCCAATTTCGAACTGCAGTTTATCCACCCCCAGGCTTTCAACGGGACCTACGAATCCCTGACGGGGCTAGTTGTCCAATACAACAAATTGTCAAACAGTGACAACTCCTCCGACAACTTCGCCTTTTTCGCACAATTCCCCAACCTGCAAATGCTGGACATTAAAGAAGCGCATCTACAGTATATTCCCAGCGACCCGTGGCCCCTCCCCCTTCCAAATCTGGAAATGTTGACTCTGGACCTGTGCGGACTCGTCGGGGTGGGAAGTAGGATTCTGGCAAATCTCCCAAATTTGGTCTATCCTATTATTAGGTATTGTGACATGCCTTTGGAGGGATTCTCAAATGACACCTTTGAAGGTATCAATAATCCGGCCATGGAGCTGGACCTGACTCAAAACCCAGCAATCACTCATTTACCTGAAGCCATTTTCAAACCGGCGTTGGACTACGCGAGTTTCGTGTCCGTTGGAGGATTCATCTGTTCCATCCCGCCGGTCTGTCATCATGAGAAGCTGAGCTGTGACGAGGCCGCCCGCTGGTTGTGCAACAATCAAACGGCTTATCAGCCAAAGCTCGTGGGATTTCTGTGTGAGGCGGAGGACCAAGAAGAGGACGACTATGACGTCTGGGACTGGTGTCGGGATAACCCAAGTCACTAAAAAATTTTACACAACAAGTCTATAAATATTATACTGATTTGATTATATCAGAACTTGTTCAATTCCCGATCCCGTAATAATATTATTATGCAATCAGGATCAGGATATTTATTGATATTAATAAAAGTCATATTATATGCCTTTTGTCAGCAAAGTATATATATTATGGTATGGTATACCATAATACTCGTTTATTTTGCTAATAACCCATTGCATGATTAGGGAGTAATTACTTGATATAAAAAAGTTGACACTTTTTGACCTAATATTTTGTGCCGATTAAACTCAAGTTTGAAACCAATCCTTTTACGCGATTGACAGAAACTTCGGGTTCAACTAAGCCATTTTGATAATGGGTGTCAATCAATCCATCAACTTGACAGTTGTGATATAATTATGTGGAATGATTCTATCCAGACTGATTGGAAAAACAAAATTACATCAAAAACCAAAACCTGTCATGAAATACAAGATGAAAAAATAAAGGGACCAACTGACTTTATGATATTGGAGGAACATACATAATATGCTCGTAGTTTATATCTTCTTGCCACTGACTAATAATAATAATAAGAAAATGTAAGATTACACGTCCAACGATGTGGTAGAGTCAGGCACTTTTGTAGGGTATAAAAGAGTGGGTGATGGCGATGAATGACAGTATTTTATTTGTTCAAACTTTTTCACTCTCTTTAAAAAAATGTTTTTTACAAAATTTTTATTGCTTTTTATTACCCTTGTGCTTGTGGGACACTTTGCCTTCCACCCGCCGATACTCTAGCCCAGTGTTACTGCGAAGAAGGCGAAACTTTGGGAATTTTCTGCGATGGCTCTCTAGACAATAATACAGAGATTGCTTTGCAGGAGCTTTTTGACCGAGTAACCCCACTTATCGATTCAAGAGTGATATTCGACTACCTCGACCTCACCCAGTTACCCCCAGTCAGATCCCAACCCACCTCACCAGCCTCAAGTTTCGCGCATTCCAAATCAACAATTGTGGTGTTTATTGCTGGAGTTTATTCATCCGGAGGCTTTCAACGGAGCTCGCGAGACAACCACACAGCAATAGTTTTGGTGAATAAAAAGCTGTCAAATAGGAACAACGCCTCCGACAACTTTAACTTTTTCCGACAATTCCCTAACCTGGGGCGGCTGTTGGTTATGGAGAGTCGCACCTGGAGTATATCCCAAGCAACCCGTGGCCCGCCGCCCTCCTTTCAAAGTTGACGAGTTTGACTCTGTACCTGTGTGGACTAGTAGCAGTGGGGAGTGGGGATCCTGGCAAATCTTCCAAATCTGAGGGATGCCCAGCTTAAATATTGCACCATGGGCTTTGGGGGATTTGCTGTGGATGCGTTCCAAGGGATGGGTCCAAATGTGCAACTTCACCTGGATGAAAACCCCCAATGATTACTTATTTACCGGAGGAGATTTTCCAGCCTGCGATGACTTCTGCAAAACACGGGTAGACGTTGGGGGTTACATGTGTTCCGTTCCGGACTGCTCGTATGATCGGCTGCACTGTGACGAGGCGGCCAGGTGGCTTTGTGATGAAAACCAAACGGGTTATCAGCCCAAGCTTGTGGGATTTCTGTGCGACAACCCCGGCGGGGGCGGCGGAGAGTCCTATGATGTCTGGGATTGGTGTCGCGATAATCCTAGATACTAAAAAATTACAGAACTTTTGGTGTACATTCTAATTGTATAAACTAGCAGTCCCATATTATGTAATGCTGTGTTCGCAATACTTGAAATTAATAAAATCATATATATCAATCACACTTTCTCTCATCCATCAAGTGGATTACATTACACAACTACTTAAATTGGGTTACGCATTGCATAATTGATTTCGCAACTCTCTTGATTGGTATTATAATAATGTAATAAGATGTTTATAACATCACCGCATGTGTTCAGCTTGAACAATGACCGACGGACGAACCCGCATCTGCGTGGGCATTATTGCATTGCACAACATTACAAATGTTCATGATTACAAAAAAAAAGGATAAAAGTACAAAAATCTGCGGAACCACATATCATGTCGCCTCGACTTAATTAAGAGAGGATAAATGATAATGAATGAGTTCAGTTCAGTCCTGTCATTATTTTGGTGATATGGGTGTCAATCAATAATTCACCATCCATTTCAGTGGCATCCATGGTATGCATGGTATGGCTACCAATCAATCCATTTCTCATCACTTTAGTAGTTTTTTTATCTTAAAAATAAATTAGTTTTCCAGACTGATCAATCAAAATTACATGAACCACACCTGTCAGGAAAACCAGGGTGACAAAATACAGGTAAGGACGTGAGTTTATATTATATTAAGATTGGAAGGAACATCATGCCTGTTCCTAGTTTATCTTGACAGTTTGACTAATAACAAAAATCCCAAGCACGACTACAATCCAAAAAAAAAATAAAAAATCCAAAATGATCAAGCCGAGATGTATTTTTTATGGGATATAAAAGCCCATTATTTCTCCAATCATTTATAGCATACGAGAGGAGAGAACATCAACTCGACGTGTGGGACAAACATTCACTCATAAATATTCTCATGAGTGCGTGCACATGAGTGACAACAGCCGTGTTTTATTTACAAGTAAACTACTTAAATTCAATCAATCTGTTGTGAAAAATGTTTCAAAGTTTTTATTTATTCCGTGTAATAACCCTTGTGGGACTACTGGCTGCTGCTGGGGCACAGAGATGTCCCCCCGCCGACGTCCTAGCCCCATGCACCTGTGACGAGCGCGACCTTGCGCTCGTCTGCAGCGGCTACGGTGATCCCAACTTTGACTTGCAGGCAGTATTCGACCGGGTCACCCCACTGATT
>JAANSN010003529.1:0-18279 GCA_036850665.1 Dicranocentrus wangi | reverse complement strand
GTTATGTTATGTATTATTATGACAAACCTCAATTTTATTTATACTTTTTTATACAATCCTACTTGCTTTTTTTGATACATACGCTCTGATACTGGCTGAAGAAAAAAATTTCTTTTTAAACTTACAAACCAACAAGTAACAAGACCAACACACCTTTAGGCTTTAATGGTATATAACTTTTGGAATAACTGCATATGACGATACACTATATGTGTAGAGAATTAAGAATTAGAGATACATAACATAATACAGGACATCCTTTTTACAGCAATAGGAAAGAAATTGTGGTATACATAGTATGGAGTATAGAAGTATGTAATATGTTCAGCTTCGGTTTAATACTTTTACACTACACACACTATGCTCATGCTCATGTTCTTGTTCTACGTAGAAAACTACAAAGAACGATTTGGGTTGGAGTTTGGAGTGAGTGAGTAGGTTTATATTTTGTATTTTTACCTATAGCTGCATTATAGTCTTTCAGTGAGTGTGATACTACTGATACTGTATTTTACAGATGCACCATGTATATACCTATGCACAGTGTTCTCGTCTTCACGTCTCACTCTCATAGACAAAATGACCTATTCACCGAAGGCTATACTCAAGACACTTTGAGTAAAAATGTTAAACAGGTTAAAAACTTTAAACATGATATACCACCATAGGTAATTACACTTTTTCAGCAATCCGTGTTCTTCAATCTTCACCGAGCATTTAACAAGGTATTACATTTCACCGAGGGATTTGCTGGAAATAGAATGACCTGATGAAGGTGACCAAAACAAAAAAGGTTAACTCAAGCAAGAAGCGTTTCTTGCCGTTGTGACTGGGTGACGCTAGTTTTAATTCATTGATGCACTAACACTACCTTTTACCTTTAAATATCAATTTCTTTATAGGCTATTATCCTGATTAAGGTCACAGTCGTGTCCGAAAGCTTTACATTCATGAAAGTTAGCATGCTTTCCTAAAATTCCTAAAATCTCGCCACAACTATTAGTTTCTTGATTTTTGGCTGAAAAAATATACCTAAATCAATGCGTGTATAATAGTATATCTTGAATTGGACAAAGTTGGCTTGAGAATAGTCAATATGTATAATAAGGTAGATGTTATGTATGTTCAGTTCAATAGATACAGCGCAGCGCAACACTTCTCTTTCGCATAAAAAAGTATGATGTGCCAGTAAGTATACGTGCAAGCAAAGTAAACGCGTCTCTATTTACAGTCTTCAGAAGAGCCATGAATTTGTGATGTATGTGTGTCATATATACATCTCTCCACTCTTCATATTATGTAGTTTTGTAGATAAAACTGCGTATTTTCTAGAAACTACGGGATCAAAATACACTACACTGACTACACCACCACTTCGTTTTAAATAGCATCTTGATTTTCATGCAGCAACTTCAGTTTTTAGTAGTTAATGTTAAATGCTTAAATACTTAGCACTTTTTAAATAATGCATGTGATACCTGATTGAAATCAAGGCAAAATATAGATTCATTAATTGACAGCAGGCAGGCAGCAGAGGCATGTACGACACGTCGCTGACTGACGGCCATGTAATAGCGTCTTTGTACTTTGTTGTTTCGCGTGAGAACGAATTGTTGATAATATTGCAATTAGAAATTTTGGTTATACATATTATTATCATACATCATATACTTACGACACCACTACTTCCAGTTCAACCGAACTACGAATTCCAAAAGGAAACTTGGTTTGCGAATTTCAATTGCATGCTATGTCAAAATGTATGTATATATATATGAGAAGTGATTAGTATCCGGAGATTGTTGGAGAGTGTGAAAATTTACGTGCATTTAGTTTGGTTGGTTGGATTTATGGATTCTCTAGTCTTTTTCTGTCTCGCGTCCTTTGATTTTTTACTTATGCCTTTGCTAAAATATATTACCACCTACCACCCGAAAATGAAATCTAAATATTCGAACCCATTCATATACTCTCCTCGCAGCACTTTGATTAAGTAATTGTGACATTGTCTGTATTATACATTTCAAAGTCAGAACTAGTAGAACAATAAAGTATATATTTTTCAGTCCAAAATGCCAACATATTTGTTTAATCTTGGGTTGAAGTGACCATGATCATGACCACTTACTTTTAGAATGGTGATTGTGTAAGGAGGATGATGTTGTTGAATACAAGACAAGTGCGTGACGCGTGATTGGTATCAGATCGGTGTAATTATACATTAACGTGACTACCTCACACACAACCTCACAAGTCACAAGTAAAATGAAACATTTCATTTGCATTCAAATAAAACAACATCACATTTATTGTTTGTTTTAAATTAAAATTCCTAACTAACATCATAATAGTAACGTGCACATGCCTTTCTTTACTTTATATAATTAATTATGTTGCCTATTTTTTATATATATGAACTTCGCTATTGTTATATTTACATTACAAACATGGATATAATTGGATATTTGTATTTCCAACTCTTAACTCTACTGATCCAGTATATTTAGCACTATGATATGAAACCTTGAGATCAAATGCCCCAACAAACAAATACTTGACGCATTACACAATCGATGCAGTTCACAAAATGTCACAAAAAGCATTTAGATTAAAATTACAATTGGTTAAAAAATCGATATACAAATAAAAACATTTAAAACTGGTACAAATTAAAAACTCATTATTTGAGTGTGCGTAGGATACAAAATGGCTTATCACTTATTATTAGCTAGTTAGATAGAGAGCTAGACAAAATAGAGAGTGGTGATTTTATCTAAAACACAATGTACTTTTGTAATGTAACGTGGGTCGAATATGGAGCGAATAGAGTCCTTGTTAGTCCTAAGAATTTTTTCTACTTTTCATGAAGTTAGAAAATTAAAGATTGCAGATCATAATAGGTACTTGGTACTATTCCCAACTCACTGTAATTACAAATTATTGTTACTTGTTCAACAACGTCTAATGAACGGATATCTGAAAGTCAGCTAACAATTTTTTAAATCACATTTATAATAGAGAGTTATTCGGGTCGGGTACATCAGGGTTCAGGGTATTATTGCTGGCTCGGGTACTTTGTTTAAGATGAGTAGAATACAATGCTGTATAAACTCCATTGTTGGGCGCACTTGGATTAACTGTAACAGCTTACACTTTCTTCATACATAATCAAGTAGTTGTTTCCGGAAACTTATAGTTATTAATTCACCCACATTGCACAAAAAAGACTTAAATGTACTATAAATAAATAGTGTTTAGATCTCTATCTGAACGAAAGTACGGTGTCTAGACTGCTTATCACAAGATAAAGCGATTGTGTGAAAGCGTTATCGTAAGTGTGAATGCTCTGATGCGAACGAACGAACACAGGTCGTGGTTTTGGGATTTCCAATACAGTTGAGTAAAAATCATACACCAGTAATAATGGGCTGACGAGACCTTCCAACTGATTGGTGAGGATAATCTAAAGCAGCCCAAAACTCCGTGATTTCTTCTAAGAAACAAAATATCATGAATTTCATATATTAATCATTAATTATAGGTTAGATGAAATATAAAGATGTCAATATCAAATATTGTTTGATAATTTTGTGTGTGTATACCTGCGCTCGAGTTCATCCCTTCCCGTTGTAACAGCGAAATTAACTTCGAGAATGTGGCCATTGAATGGCCTTCGCTGTTAACCCATGCGTGTAACATTGTTGAAATAGCATACTGGGTTCCACCGTTGTACGACATGTCCCTTTTGATGTCCATGATTGTACATGGCATCAATGACATGCTATAAGCCAGAAATGTCCAATGCGTAGCTACTCTCATGCTCCGCTTCAAGATTTCTGTTATATCCCGTACGTGCATTGAAACTGAAGAAATCCAAAATTCAATTCATATTGCATGGTCTTGCGTCGTTTGAAATAGGGGTTTCTAACCCTGAAATACTTTACAAATTAGAGAAATTTATACTGCTTTGATCCGGAAGATTTCTATTGGTACTGTTCGGAACCCCCGGGAATGGTCTGCCATTGTCAATGTCATTATTCTCTAACTGACGGGCAATCCAAGCGTACGAGGGTCTCAAGGCATTTATAAGTTCAGGCATTGCATCAGCCCCTCTGGGAATTCCAAAAGAATGAAATTTTAATCATCCCTTCGTTCAGCGCATACCAGCTTAATTCATAACATAGGTAGTTCGTCAAATTTATTACTAGCGAGTTACCTAGATGGCAAAATGCCCAACAAGCGTTCCATCTTCTTTCTTTCCGTTGGTTTAGAGTCTATCTCCTCATGCATATCCATCGTGATGACAAGCATGGAAATCAGGTGTGGCGATATTGAGGAATACATCACGTCGAGCAAAGTAGCATAGTGTCGTTGCAACTTAATTCTGTCGCGGCTATCCATTATTAATCAACACCAGTTGTATGCTAGCTATCAGAATTCTTCACGAAAGTTCCTCCACTCCAAATGCAGCTTTCTTCACTGACGATGGAGGCTTTTACTACAGACCTGGCAAATACAACTACTGCGATTCTTGAGCTCATCAAATTCACACAAAACCGATTTTTTGAATTGTCCATACAAAACCTGAAAATAGACATAGTCCACCAATTTACTGAAACGTGTCCTAAACCCAAACCCCAAACCGAGCGTATTTGTAACAATAAAACGAAAACGACCTATCTACACCGTGCAGCTTCATTCACATTTCCAACATTTTGCTGACTATACTAATATTACTATATAGATGTAACGTAATAACGGCACATTAAAATATCTACAAAAATGCGGGCATTCATAGTCACAACAAATCACTATACGATAAATTTTAACAGCAAAAAAGTTTTTTAAAATCAGTCATTATTATTAACAAAATCACTGTGATTGTATCGAATCTGTCGGGATCTAATCAAACGGCAGACAAATTAAAAGATTATTATCAATTTTTCATAAAAAAAAGTCACATATTCATCACAAAATAGAGACACATCAAATATCGCATCAAGGTCTTCCTAAGTTGCTTTGCTACACAGACACATCATATCATGCATGCATGAAACAACGCTACTCTATTTACTCGTATGCTGTGCGACTCTGCGCTGCTGTGGTAGGAAATTTCTTTATAATCCTACAACACATCATCCCAACATTTTTGCTACCAGCTATCCACCTGCCTAAATATTTTTGCTCTCTTGCTTGACGCAACTAACTAATAATCACAATCACAAGCAAAATTAAAATTAAATCCTGCTATCCAGCTTGACCACTTATGTAACAAGAAATGCTTTCATATTCCTAACTAAACACCTAACTGTAACTCCAAAAAAAATCGTTCTAGTTCTACTTACTTACACTGTGATGGACTGACCAAATTAACATTTACTACAAAATAATGAAGGAAATAAAACACTTGCTGCTGTATATATTACAACCTTACCTGTTTTGCCAGAGATTTATGGTTTTTGTTCTTATTGTTTCCCCCTAATCAATCCTATAAACCTGAGCACAACTGACTGCTGTAGTAATGATCTTTAAAAAATTAAAAAGGGAAAGGATATACGGTGAAAGTCCCTGGAACACACTTATTTGCAAAAAGTTTTATTATATTATTAGTGTGATTCCGCTCCGCACAACTTTGGGAAGGAAACACCAAGATGATGATGAGAGTACGAGAGCGAGATAGATTATTTGACGCATACATTAGACACACGCGAGATGAGAACGCAACGGGTTATAACGAGTAGAGAGAGTGAGCGAGAGCGAGATGCTAGAAAAACGAGGACGCAAACGAGTGTACTTTACTTATGCATGAGATGAATTGGTGAATGCAATAATAAATACGCGATAATATATTTTAACACGATCCAATGTAACTTACCTACATTTTATGTAAGTGAGATTTGCACACAAAAGATATGCATGCGGAGGATTGGATTATTGAACAAAAAGAGTTTACTGCAACAAGTGTGATGTTTGAGATCCGACGGGAATGAGAATGAAAAGTAATGTATGTATATAAATAAAAAAAGGTGTAAAATGTAACAAGACTGAGTAAACAGAGCAAGTAAATCCTTCATGTATATATGTGTTTTCCATCTTCCATCTCTACTCCATTCTTCATCTCAAGCTCAACTTCTATTATCCCCAACCAACCCCCAAGTGATCTCTGATGTACATATTATTGTACAGAAAGTACTACTAATGGTACATGCATAAAATATACTTTTGCACTTGTCTTGAAATGCTTGGGATTCTATGCAACCCTTCTGCTCCCACCCCCTCCAACGCACCCTCCTGCTTCATGCGTGCGTGCGTCTCCTACATACATACATGGTTGTAGGCTGCAGTGTTGTTCATTTTTGCCCTTACCGTTCCCTTGCTTCCCTTTCCAACAA
Organism: Dicranocentrus wangi; assembly: GCA_036850665.1. Classification (NCBI taxonomy): domain Eukaryota; kingdom Metazoa; phylum Arthropoda; class Collembola; order Entomobryomorpha; family Entomobryidae; genus Dicranocentrus; species Dicranocentrus wangi. The sequence continues at coordinate 11,887 of JAANSN010003529.1, read as the reverse complement.
AGCCCTCATTCACATCAGACAAAACAGACACAATACAATATGCAATAGTTGCAATTGCAATACATATACACACATGCCAAGCGACCAAGAGGATACAAAAGAAATCAATTTCAATCTTACAAGGAACTGCAGCTCCTTACAATTTCATCTTCATCCCTTTTCCTCGAGAGAGTAGGTAGGGAATATAAACTCAAGCCATCATTTCTAGTTCTAGTTCTAAATGCAAAAAGTATATATATGTAAAAATCTAAACTGTACGTTTCTTATCCTTTTTACTGAATTATTATAATTTAGTATTAATTATATCTGTCATTGGGCGGGGAGAGGGATTAATTTCCAAAACAAAATTACTTTCTAGGCACGACTCCCCATATGCACATTTTGTTCCTTTTTTTGTAAACGTAAAACCAGTACATGTACAAATTGGTGAAAGGTAAAGAAAGTGCGACGACTGACGACACGTAAATGCATTACTGCATTCTCGGTATTATTATTTTATGAAGCTTCTTGCTTCGTTGATGGCATTGACATGCTGGAAACCAAAGACTCATTAGACTGAATGCCTACGAGTCGTAGGCAACGACTCTATATGACACTACCGATGTCGTTTTCATATTTGTGTGATGTGATTATTGGGATGACGCGTGTCGAAATCGAAATGATGGATTCGTCCATTTATGTACTTTTTTACAATTTTTTTCCATAAAATGTGGGGAAGGGTATAAATTATGGATATGTACATAATGTTAATATTTGCTTGTCCTGATGGGTCATCCGAGTAAAAGTAACGTAAATCGTTAGATAGAGCTATAGGCAAAACTTTTATAATAACTCATAAACTCATAAACTTTTTCTATGATAACTAATAACACCTTCGAACTTATGTGGGGTTATTACAAACAATTTATAGACTGTCAGACTCATACTACTATGCATTTAGTGTGATTCCAAGATCCTACATAATACTATATAACCAATTTGATTGACACTTTGGTCTGGTCCAATGAAACATTAGGTGTAAGCTATTCATAAAATGAAGCCCTGTAACATTATTTCTTGTTCCCTTGTGTGAGCCTACTAAATAGTTAAGTATAATTAATAATTATAATTAAACTGGAAGTTGATAATGAACCACAAACCAGTTATTTTCATTGTATACTTAGGTATTTCTGTCTTCGTTGTAGATTTATTGATATAAATGAAAATTCAAATGAGATGATACGACATGAGTGAGACTAGAATACATACAAATACAATAGTTTGTAGATTTACATGAAGTATTGTATAATAATAGCATTAAAGACTAACTATAAAATAATGAATTAATTTCTTCTACGAATACAACTCCTACTCCTGGGGTTTTATACGTAAACTACATATTTTTAAGTAGAAATTGCTTCTCTCAATTTCAATGGTAAAGTAAAAGCTTACAAAGGTTGGATTACACAAACACCTAAGCTGTATGTGTATAGTTAAGTATTTATAGATAGAATTTCATGGAATCTTGTAAATGTGGTTTTAAAATGAGAAGTAATTTACGGGTTAGTGATTCGGATTTATAAAAAATCAATATGTGGTAATGTAACATTCAAGGTTCATTTGATTTGATACCACATCCTATTGCCTTTACGACAATGCGGACGGTGACATTGAAAACCCCTGAATACTCTTCTGCTACTTACAATCTTACGGGACGGTAGGTAATGTGAGTAATGTGACACGAAATTGAGAAAATTCAATAAATGCATACATATTGTACATACTTTCTAATTTCTACACAGCCAACTAGCATTACCCGTTTCCAGTATAATACACTGTTGGAAGTTATAGTAAAAAATTAAAGCCAGCCGAATGAAAAAATTAATTGACCCAAGAGATGTAAGCGTTTTATCAACCGAAGGATCATCTTCCTCCACCTTCCTCAGGATTTGAAGCTCCAGAGAGTAGAACCAGAAGAGCAATTGGAACTATGTACATCCACTGCAATTTTGTACAAAGATTACGTATATGCAAGGAGCAAGCAAATTAATAATAATTAATATACTTGCGAATGAAGAATAATAATTTCGTTAAAACCGAAATCACCCTTCGTAATGTTCTACGCGTCCAAATAAAACATTATTGTTAGTCATGTTGCATCATCAAATAAAAAAATAAACACTGAATTCAGTATAAAAATCAGAAATTGCATTGATACGGGTAAGTAGTCTAGTAAAAATGTTGCATGTATAATGTTGCAAAATTGATTGCGGCTTTGTTAAATGTAAATTAGTTGATTATGGTCAAGAAAAACTATTAGTGTTAATACTACCACCACCTGTTCCACTACCAGTTGTGCTACTAATGCCGTCAGAATTGTTTTCTGAACCCGGCCAACCCATAAACATTATTTGAAGTCCAAACATGACTACACAGAACAAAACGAAGACTATTAAATTGAAAAGCGATACGAAGAAAGGTCTTACGTATTTAGCGAAAAATGAACGGTTATCCCTTGGATCCTCGCCTCTTTCTTTTGCGATTCTTTCTTGTTCCAACTTTTCCAAGTACGGTGCAGTATCCGGCCTATTCCAATCCAAATAATTTTTTTGTAGTATTACGTGATAATGCATCCATTATAATACAAAGTCAAAATCACAAAGATAGTAATTAACAGTTATTGATGTTATTTGCATACATAGGTCCACTTTCTCCATAATGTACCAATACTGTTGTATTGAATTTCTGTGGTGGAGGACGATTACTTCCAAGGTGGTGTGGTGCCGAGTAGAAGTCATTTCGAGCCATTGCATAACTAACTGACACTATATCTCCACTTGGGTTTAAGTGAACTCGAACAATATCCGATAAACCCGAGTCAAGCAACGCTTTCTACGCGAAAAATACAAATGATTTCAACATTGCATTCTAACTTTTAGGAATTCAACAAAATCAATAAAAAGGAAATCAAACATAGTCATACAGCATGCGTAAATGTTCGGAACGACTGTTCCTCTGATGCAGTTTTAATGGTTGTTTTGAGGAAGTAGTACCCGTCTTTGTTTGCAAGTTTCTACACAAAAAACCAAGCATAAACCCGACAATTATTCATATTTCAAATAAGATTATTCGACGTTTTTCAATTCAAATCACCTTCAATTCATTTAGTTCATTTAGCGTGAGATCTTTCTGATTGGATGTAAACCGTGGACCCCTAAAATTGCGAATTGTAATGGATCCACGAGGATTAAAATTTAACACTCCGCTTTCAGCCGAGTCAAAGGAATGTGACAGCTGCAAAGTGATTTCCGGATTGTCGAAGAAGTCACTCTCCAGTTTGTCAGACTAAAATATAGTAGATAGACGTAGTCGATCAGATCACACACGATAGATGCAGGGCTTTCATAAATAATGAACCATTTTTTATGTTTGATTTGTCTGTCTATTATAGTGCTGTAAAAGTTAAAACATACCACCGAGCCATACGTTGGCACCAGTGCGACAACCAACACAAGGAAAATTGATGCTGACATCATGATGATTTTTTGATTAAACGAAATCATTTCTATTGCTTTTTTGCGTGTACATTCAGGACTGACGTGTACAACCTCAAATTAAAACAAATCACAGAATTTATAACAAAAAGTTATTATAGTACAACTTGCCCATAAAATATGTATTTTATAGTTTTATTGAGTTGACCGCTCTACCTGTTTTCCCAAAGACAATTTTATAAAATCCCACCTTACCTTCATTAATTAACGATTACGATGAATACATTGCATCCGATAGGCACAATAGTTTTGACTATATTTCCACAGCGCAGTTAATAAGCAACTGACCTTAAAAAATTATAAACTTCCCGGAAAGTCAATTGATGACTATGATTAAATTATGGATTACCAGCTGTGTTGGTGTTTCTCCTGGTATGGGTCTCTCTCTGCTCGTGGTTCTCCCGCAGCATCAAGACGTGAATGCAAATGCAATGTAGATTTGTAGCTATTACTATATGTGAAGGAAAGGGAAGGGATATTGATGATGATGACGATGAGATCAAGACATGTCATTCAACTATTCAACACACATTTTTCGCGCAGCTCTCTCGCATGGTTTCACGTTTCACAAAAAGTCAAAAGTCTCCAAAATGGAATGGATAAATGTAAACAAAAACCAGAGGAGACACAAGATAGCATAACATAGCATATAGCATGATACAAAGGACAAAGATATTTACAGCTGTTTTTTTAGTAATTTTAAACTGTAACTTTTGGGAATGACGAGTTTGTCAGTGCCCTTTTGTTTTATAGTAATCTTGAATATGATTGATAATTAAGACTCTAAGGACTCAGATCACTGGCTCATGCCCATGCGACACGAGAGCTTGACGGAAAATGTCTTTAGGATCCACTAATTTTATGTGCTGTTTTTGTTAATTATTTTATAAAAAACCTGCCTGGGTTCAAACGGTGGTGCACAGAACTCTCTTCTTGTCCTTTTTTTTTTGTAGTCCTTTGAAATAAATCGATTTGATGTGCAATAGTTGCACATGCCGAAATGGAAGGCGTGCAATTTGCTGGACCTATTTTAAAACGTGCATTTGCTCTTGAAGAGTCTAAAAAGTATACAGAGTCTCTGGTTTGTTTTCAAGAAGGCATTGAGATTTTGTTGAATTCCCTTAAAAATCTACCTGAAGAGCAGAGAGCAAGGGTGCGGACCAGAATTGACGGTAAGCACCTCACTGACGAAAGTGAACCTGAATCAGTGACAACCCATATATCATATCTGAAATGTTGGAAGATTAAACTCATCTCACAATATAATACTTAAAAATACTCAAGGAAGATAGGAATATTGTATTCCTATCTTCCTTGAAAAATACTTATAATACTTAATACCGTTCTCTAACCAGAATATTTAGGTAGAGCACAAAAAGTGAAAGATCTCATAGAACGACAAAAACAAACTGGAAACTATCGGGAACAAATTCAAATTGAAGATGGTGCAACAGGATATTCATATGACAAAATTTTCACAAGGTTTTTAGACGTTTATGTCCAACGGGTTGAAGTTGAGGATCCATATATACGATCTCCTCATCAGGTGCGTACCCAATATGCAATAAATTCTTTCTAATTATATTCATTATTGCACTAGTTAGTTATCAAATCTTGTTATCAACTATGCACATGCACACTAGTCAGTGGCGATATAATATCCAATATTTCGGGTTTTCATGTTACAGTGTGATAATTTTCTTCGCTTTGTGGAACTATGCCTGCGACTTTGTCCAAATTTAAAAATCATAGCCCTCAAAACCGGCCCAGACGAAAATCATACAGAACAAGTGAGAAGACTGACTGCGATTTCTAAATCTATAAAAAATTTGCCTAATAAAACAGTCCAAATGACGATTGACTATTCAGAAGTTATGCATGACAGAGAAATCAGGTACAGTTTTATTGCTAGTGGTATGTATGTACAAAACTTGCAAATTAGTGTCAGTATTAGAAGAGGTATTTAATTTTTTGTTTGATACAGATTAGATAATGGTTGGGTGATTAAAATAGGACGAGGATTAGATTACTTTAAACCAGTGGATCGACTCTCCGTTGGATGGAGTGACTACTATTTTCGACCCTGCAAAGCAACCGTTGTGGATATTTTTCATAAACAAGACTTAAAAAGCTGAAGTTGCTTATTAAATATTTAGTTTAGTGTAAGTGTGCTTAGTTAAGTTAAAGTCTAACTAAAACTAATTTTATAAAAGATACAAAGGTTACAAAGATACAAAAATAAAAAAACAACAACTTTTGGTATTCCTTTTAAATTAAATGTTCAGCACGTTCTCTTCTTTGTCAACAATCGGGACCGTGGCCTTTTGACAACCATTTCAAACAGTGTGCCTTCTGAGCTGTTCGAAATGCTTTCACTAGTATCGCCACTATCGCCAGTTTTCTTTCTCCTATTCGTTTTCATTGACTTGACGTTGATTTTCGTGGCAAGGTCCAACGTTTCAGTTGCATTGGTTTTCGAAACATGTGGTCTAATATTCTTTCGCCGTAGTAAATTAATGCATTTCGGTTTCGCATTCACATTACTATTCGATGAGTACGAACCTTTTAACGACATATCATAGTTATGACGAGAATGAGGAAATTGAAGTACAGTATTCAGCGGGACTGTCTTGAGTTCTTCGGAGGTATATCTGCAAGCAAATTGACAACCATATTAAAACGTGTTACAAGTAAGGCAGAGGGCAGAGATAGAATATCAAAATTCTTACCTTCGCCAATGGTCCACGTAATGATGTGGCAACAATGCTACAGGAAAATATCCCAGTTTATGGTCATAATCTTGACACGACGATACAAGATTGAATCCTATAGTGCGATACGGTAACATGGGCCTGTCTATCCTTTTCCGTTGAATGACTCCTGTCTGAGTATCAAAATACTGAGGGAATTTTCGCATATTATTTCCGATTCCGATATTCCACTTGGCGCATGATTTCATGGTCATCTCTTTTATTTGTTCGGAAGAAACCGATGATACGTCAAAAGTAATCTTCCTTGAAACGATTGTTTCAATAGTTCGTTTGTAATCCTTTACAAGAAGACTTCTTCGATAACTTGCAAATTTTGCTTCAAAATCTGGAGCAACATGTTGGTATACATCCCCCGATTTAAGAGCAATGACCCCCAAGTCGCATTGCAATTCCGTTACAACCTCCTCAGTTAGAAGATGTTCCCTTTCTTCTACATTTTGTACACGTCGTCTTTCAATTTGGGGATAGGTTCTCCGAAGTGATTTTATATTCAGAAAATTCGAAAGATATTCTTCAATAAAGTAAAATTTTCCAGAGTCAAGAGGCCATTCATATTCTATTACCATTTCTGCGACGTCGACGTCATCTTCGTTCCTACACGGTTAAAAACTCATATATAAATTGCCATAATATCAAGAAGATCCACAATGTCTCAATATATCGGCGGGATTAACGCAGGACCATGATGAGGAGGAATGGTCTCTCATATTTGTATCAACACGTCCACGTCCACGCCACACCTGTCACCTGTGATGGCTGTGATCCCGAGGATGCCCTCGTCAACAAACTCAACTATTTTAATTACTCCATCTTAAAATCAAAGACTTTCTTACGCACAAATCAGTATCGACGACATCGACATTGTGCCTCTTCTGCCTCTGACAAGCACGTGTGGTCCTTTTGGCCACATTACGCGAAGACGATATCCCTGTCGAAGTCGTGCATCCACTCTCATCAGGTACAGGTACAACAAGACTCTCTACTTCCGTTTCCTGACTCCATCGGGATTGGGACTCCTCATCGCATATTGAAACACTTGCCCTTGACATATCACTTGTTGTACTCTCCATTTCTTGCAACGAAAGATGAAGTATTTTAAAACAGGGATGTTTTCTTTTAGATTTTCGATCCACAGCCGATGATTTTCTACCTCACACGACACGACAGTACGACACTACACAAAAAAATCCAAAAAATAAACTGTACGTTGCGTTAGCTAAATGTTACTTAAATGTGACTAAATATGACAATTAATATTGGAATTTCAAACTAGTCGGGATTGACACGATTTGTCCCGTTCTCCCGTTCAGTTTCCCATTAAAATTACATGCTACTAATCGTAATGACACAACCTTCAATATGCTTGCTTTACGGGCCTTGGATAATTAGCACGTGAAATTGGGGAATTGAATGACGCTTGAAACAATTGCAAAAAAAAACTTGCAACAACAAAGGCTCAGGAAAAAGACGAGAGCTGAGGACGAGAAAGAGAATGCATATAGCCACATTTGATGCTGTACATGTGCGAGCAAGTAAACTAGATTTTGTCAGATAGATGAACACTTTTTTGCCCACTACTGCAACTGCACACATATTTTGGACTGCCTATATACATATCTGTATTCTGTATCCTCACGACTGGATCCCTGTGCCCCACACGACGAGTGGGAAAAATGCCCTCCCACAGGGTATTCCGATTCCGTGTGGACGAGTGGAACAACGTTGCATGACTTTACTTACTACTCACTACTCAACTCATCCTCTCCTCTCCACTCCACTTGTAATATTACCTACATCCTATAATATTCCTATCTACTTACCTGTGTGCTGTGCTACTGTATATCATATCCATCTATTCATTCATTATTATTATATTATTCATTCAAAATAGGTATAGGTTTCCGTGAATTACAGCATGAGGAATCAAGAAAGCAGCCGCAGCAGCAGCAGCGTGGCTATATCTTTACGCATTTTTTTGTCCCTTGTATTAAATCGTTGTAGCTAAAACATCGTCAGTTTGTAATAACTTGTCAATATTTTAAGGATTATTAGTTTTATTGAATTTTGTGTCAATAATATTTGGGGATTTTATTGTTTTGGATTTTTGGAGAAAGATTTGGAGGGGTTTTATTGAAGGTAGTATATATTTTGAGGAGGATTGTAATAAACTTGGACAATATCGTCGGCACTACGCGCGTATATGACGTAAAATATAAACGTTTTTTGGGGAATTTGGGAATCAGTAGTTTTTGAAATATTAGTGTCAATTGTGTGGAGGATTCAGACAGGGAAAATGACTGAAACTGAAAAGTCTGTTGAGGTGAAGGAAGAGCAAGAAGGGTCCACCACTACCCCTGAAGACAATGAAACATCCATTGTGAACCAAAAGCTCATGGCACAGATTGAGGTAAAGAAATTGTTCTAAAACTAATATATAATGATTGTATGGCATCATGTCATAGGCCACCTGCTGTTGTCAGGAATATGGTAAAGTAATCCCTCCTGTGCTGTTGTATTATGTATAATAAGAACTCTTCTGCCTTCCCTTCATCCTTTGCTTGGAAGGATCGTGGGCTAATTAAAAATTATGTTGTTTTGAATATACAGTACTATTTTGGAGATGTCAACTTGCCAAGGGACCGGTTTATTAAGGAAGAGTGTTCCAAGAATGAGGGATGGTTTCCGGTGGCCACTTTGCTAAAATTTAATAGGGTGGCTAATCTTTTAAAAACGTATGTGTAACGTGTTACTTACCAGAAATTAATCCAACAACCGGCTTGCTTGGTAGAAAGAAATGGAGAACGCGTGGTTTTTGGATTTCGATGTTTTTGTTAATTATGAATTTAATTAACTTGGTAGTGTGCCAAAGGATGACCGCTTGAAGTGGATCTGTGATGCTTTGAAACCATCGGAGCTTGTCGATGTTGACGATGAAGCACAGAAAATTCGACGCAGTCCAGAATGTCCATTGCCTGAAAAGGATGCAGAAGAGCGTACAGTCTATCTCAAGGGGTTCCACAAAACTGAAACTACGCTTGATGACTTGTTGGGTAAGTTCTCCGTTTCAAAATCATGAAGTGATACCGGTGTTTATGGCTTGTCTCATTCATACGTACTAATACTATGCAAATTGGCATCAAATATATATAAAATCTGATTGTTTCCAAGTCTGACCATAGTGAAACTCTAACTGTTTGTGAAATTGTAATTATCCAGAGTTCTTCAAAAAGTATGAAGGGGTGGAATCAGTAATCATGAGATACTACAAAGAAAAAACAATCAAAACTGAAGCGGAGCTGAAGAAAGAACAGGAGGAGAAGGATGGAGATAGCAAAGAGCCCAAAGAAGGAGAAAATGGGGATGTAAAAAAGGAGGACGGCGAAACAAAGTCAGAACCTCAGTTAGTATGGATTCGCAAGTTCAAAGGGTCCATTTTTGTAGTTTTCAAAACAATCGAGCAAGGCAAGAAAGTTCTGGATGATTCAGACATTGTGTTTCAAGGAACTAAAATTGTAAGTAGTATGATAATGTTAGTGTAATTTTCCCTCATAACTTATTGTTATAGCTTACGAGGATCTTATATGAATAATTTTAGCCCACAAAAATGTGGCAAACGGAATACAAAGCCATGAAGACGAAGGAATATCAGGAAAAAATGGCCAGCCGTAAACGAAAGAGTGGCGGAGGCGGAGGAGGGGAAAAGAAAGCGGAAACTGAAAAAGAGGAGGAAGTCAAGGAAGAAGTTCCAAAAGGAGTATTAGTTAAGCTCGTTGATGTTCCAGAGGGCTTTACGCGTGAAATCATTAAAGAAAAATGGTATGGTGCTTTGGATAAGGATAAGTTTTTGGTAAGGCCATACTCATCAAATATCAGTAATATTTGAATTCAATATTTTCGATCAGAAAGAATCTTAATGTTGTCCTGTAATTTTATTTCGTATAGATTGCCTTCATTGACTTCAATAAAGGGGATAAGAACGCAGTTCTTCGCTTGGAGAGAGAGGGAGCGGGTAATGAAGCTATTGGTCTGATTGAAAATAAAAAGCTGAAAATGAAAGACGATGAGGATGTATTCTGTGCGATGGAGGGCCTTGAAGGCGAAGAGGAAGTAAAATACCTAGCAGAAATTCAGCGACAGCGTGAATCAATGAAAAAGAGAAAACCTGCTTATGGAAGAGGAGGTGGTCGAGGTGGTAAACGACGCAAGAGGTTTTAGACTGCCCTACTGGGTTGATGGTTGTTTTGATTGATGAATGGATGCTGTTGCATCTTCTGTGTTAAACTACTTTGATTATGATAAACAATATTTCTTCATATTTACACAATGAAAATGAAATATCTACAAGCATAGATGCAAATGTTAACCTTCCGTTGACAATTTAATTTACGGATTGAGAATGAATTTTATCACGTAATTTTTATGGATTTTTGTTATTTAGAGTTAGTAATAATATCATTTATTACAAATTTTAAGACTTGCTAAGCACTTCGTATGAAGTAAAACAAAACTATATTATATATTAAGAGGTTTCTAAAAGTTCATTTATATCCCACAAAATATATTATGGGTTTTATTAAATCTGAGTTATTATACGGAAATAGTCTTTGTAATGGTCACTTATTAATTCATCCTAGCCAAACCCAATGCTGCCTTGTAATGCGGAAACCAGAATCAGGGTCCACCCCACTTGGAAACTGTCTTCGGATAATTTGCCGGAAGTTTGCTTCTTTTTCTTGCAACAGCAAGGACAACACAGTAGTGCAGCAATAATACACATTCTGCGAGTGTTTAGGGGAGATGTTTGTTCCTGTCTAACCACAAACTTTAGTTGAATATTGGCATTCAATTACTCATGAATTTAATGAAAGGAAGTAGCCTATAATTAATTTTATACCTTCAAGCTCCTGAAGAAATGGGATGGTTTACCTGGTACAACTTAAGCCAATGTAAGGTGGTGTATCGAGTGATCATGGCATCGACATTGCAAGCAAGGTAAATGTGATTCATCCAAGAAGTTAAAATGGTAATATCTCTTATTGCATGAGACCATCACGATAAGAAACTTTAAGCAAACAGTCAATGAGTAATCAGTTACACCCATTCGAGAGAGCATGAGATTTGGATGACTAGTCACCATTGCCATTATGACTGAAATGTGACTCTCATGATCTACATTGAATAATGAATATTTGTCATTGTCCAACCATTACAGCCATCATTCGTACGACTTTATTAAACATACTATGCCAATAATATGACAGATGTGAGAACAACTTTTATATTATCTTATCTATATTGTGAGATATTTTATACATGGCCGGATCACTTTGGGTGACAAATATTTCCATCTAATAGCTACACCGTTTTATTTTTAATTCAAAAGTCATGTTACAAAATGTACGCAAAGACAAATATAACAGATAGTTTAAACATAAAATCAACAAATACTATACTAATAACTCAGTAAAATGCAGAATTTAAATTTTCGATCACAGACCACTGTCTCTTTGATCTAGCCACATAAAGTCATCGTTCGCATCATGAGCAGACAAGGTTCTGCCATCCATGTCATACGGCCTTGCT
>JAANSN010003528.1:0-18279 GCA_036850665.1 Dicranocentrus wangi | reverse complement strand
AGAAAGAGATATTATATAATATGAATAGGGGCTAAAAAGAAGTGCATGTGGCGATTTTGAGCGTATCACTCTTCCGGTAAGTGTTACACATGTGGTGAGAGGTGAGGTGGTGGTGGTGGCACACGGTGCACCAACTTTATTTTTTATGTACCTGTATATATACCCTTCCTTCTCACCTAATGTTTTTCACCTTCACTTTCTTTATGTATACACACAAAATAATAAAATATGTGTGTGCGATGATGCCCACTTCACATTTTTATGGTTCCCATTGTCAGTCTGCCAGGGGGAGAGTGTACAAGAGAGCAGAGGAGAAATGAATGAGTAAATACAATAGTGTGTATGGGATTGAATGCACCTCTCACTCCACTCCAACAACGGGGGGTCACCATTGTGTCATCAGGGATATGAATAGGACCGTGTGGTGTGTGCTCCACATACTCATCATTTACTCATAGCTGTGCAAAGTCTTTGGAGAATTACATAAGATGATCATGATGTGTGTACGGACGGATGGCGTCGTGTCGTATAGCATAATATATATATAGCACACGTGCAAATTGCGAGTTTCATCATCCACGCAGTTTTTTTTTTCAGTTTCAGTTTAGCCCTCATCCCTTATTTATTCTGGGGGTGGGTGTGTTTCCCTTATTTATTTATGTTTGGAGAAATTGTATTTTTCACAAAGCTGTTTATTACAGTAATTGCATGTGTATTTTTACGGGGGAAGATTTCACTCGGACGGGGTGGGTGTATGTGATGTGGCAAAGCCATATGTTATTTATCCAAAAATACAAATGGTTGAGTTGAGAGTGGTGGTGAGTGAGCTGAGTAATAAAATATGGATGGTGGCATCAGATTATAGAGCAGCAGCGGTGTGTATGTTTTGAGTTGTGAGTTTGTGAGCATAATATATGTGCCCGGTTTTGATGGAATACACAATATTTTTTATATTATATTATGCATCTAATCTTTGCGTCTTGTAAGCCATCCGTCCGTATACCCACACACACACATCTATTGTGAATTTCCTTCCTGTGTATCTCTCAACCATATTGCGAGAGAAGAAAAGTGATAACAGCAACATAAACAAATACACGTATCCACTGCTACTACTACTCCATAATGCATTTTTCGGTTGTGTGTTATTATTATGATTTTTTTTCAAAAAGGTAAAACCGTGATATAATCGTGTGTCCATCCTTTCTCGACAGTCACAAAAACAAGTTACATGCTATATACGGACTACGGGCATATGGGGTGGATATGGAAAAGCAAAAATGTACACTGTTTTCTCCCTCTTACCCACTGGGAAAGGGATTAGAGACGGAAACCGTTATTACTTATTTCCCTCCTAGTCCCCTCATTTTCTCCCCACGAAAAATAATGTACAAAATATATAGAAAACTGGAGAAGAAAAGTGAAGATGATGAACAAGAAAACACATTTATGCCTTTCTCTCTCTCTCTCTCTCTCTCTCTCTTTCTCAGCTTCTTCTTCATCATTCTCATTTTTTCTGACAAGGTGGTGTTGTAGTAGTGGTGGTTTGAATTTAACATTACACTTTTATACACATCTCTTTCGTTCTCTTGAGCTTTGATCTCAGTGTAACCAAAAACTAAAATGCATTTTTTCTCCACCCGGCTCAATGATATAAATAGCCGTTGTAAGAAGAAGCATTTTTGGGTAGGGAAAAAAATCCCATAAATAATTTGAAGGACTTTTTTTTTGTCCCGCAGTTGCACGCTCCACCACCAAAAACCAAAAGTGAAGCCAAGAAAAAGGAGAGAGAGAGAGTGAGAGTAGTTGAAGTTGGGTTCAGGGCTGGAGAACGAGAAAAAAAAACGACATCATCCTTCCATCCATCCATACTTCCGTTGTCCGTTGTCACCAGTGTGCGTTTTCTTCGTTTTTTTTCTTTCTCTCCCTCCAGCCATCCATCACGTCACTAGGTTTTCCTCGAAACAGGAATATATAAAATATATCACACCAAAGTGAAAAATCTAAATAAGTAGTTTGTCTACGGAATTTTCTCCCTTGTTGTTTCTACAAGGACAAAACGCATTTAATTATTCAGAGAAATAACCCTGCCACACTTTTTCCAGAAAAAAAGGCGCACAGCACGAGCAACGTGGAGAGAGGAAACGGGCTACTTGTTTAGTTGGGTGCCTATCCACACACACACCACCTCCTCCATTACAGTCATCCTGAAAGGTCTTTAACTCGGCAGGAAATGCATGGATTTACATGCAAATCGGAGTTTTCCCTTTAAAAAAATCCCTGTAATAATACAAGGGGCATACTAATACTATCCTGGAATAAGCGAGTATACACATATAGTTATCCTCGCATATTACGTAAATTGCTAATAAAACCATTTTTTGCCAAGAAATAATAATAATAATAATACAGTACAATGTAACCATATATATTCTCCATTTTCTCGAAACATGCCTGCAGTTAGATAGGCACACAGACAAGGTAAAAGAGCAAGGAAAAGGTAATGAGAAACTAGGTCATTAGAGCAAAACCCGGCCAGGCCCTATACACACGTTCTCTCTCTCTCTCTCTCTACGTAACACACATATACATAATATGTACATAAAGGGAATTGGCACCTGCGAAAACTAATATTTTGTATATTTGACTGCATAATATGCAATGGGAGTGAAAGAACCAAGAAGGAATGAACGAAATATATATATATATACAAAGCTAGCTCTGAAAGGAAGAAGGGAAAACATCACTCACTCATTCAGGTTTCGCAGGCAGAGGAGCACATTACAAATGTGTGTGAGTGTTTTTTCATACTTGAATGTGAAAGACTCTCTGATGTGTTATACTCATACTCACTCACTCACTCACTCAGTCAGTGGCGTGGCCGAGGGAGTGGGAGTAGTGGGCTTACTTACTTAAAGAAGGTGAATTGGTAGTGGAGCTCGGACGGACGGACGGAGCTCTAAAGGCATGTAGTCACACAGGTAGAAAATTATGAGCTGTAAGCTAAAATAAAATAAAAAAGAACGGGAAGAGAGAATGCGTGGTATAATGTCTTTTGAGCACACACAGACACACACAAACACACCACTTTGGGTTCATATATGTATATATAGGTATATACATATATCCTCCCGGTGTTTTATTTTTCTTCGTCGATGGATGCTCCTTTTCGTTAAGTGTGGATGGATACTATGTGTGATTGTAGTCCGAAAATGGCATTCCTCGCTTACACATTTTCCTGGAAAATATGGGAATTACAGGAGAATGAGTATATATATGCATTTGGTTGAATATTATGCGATATGGGATGATGATGATATGATGCCTTATCGAAAAAGAGGCTCACAACTTGCCACTATTTGTCCACGTCGGAAATGCTTTTTCTAGGCTAAGGTGAGTCTGGCATGGCACACGTTTTCTTCCCCCGCGCGTTTCGTTTCTCCTTTTTTTGTTTGGTGCCAATACAGAAAAAAAGGATATTAGTTACGGGAGGAACAGGAGGGTAAAGTCCAGCGGATCGGGATCGCATATATATCGTCTTCCTCTTCTCTTGTGAATTAACTGTTAAATGGTGAATGCCTCTTCTCGCCCCACCCGCATGACTCTCTCTCGTGAGATTGTTTGTGTGGACTTGGCCTTAGTGGCCCGGCACAGCAGGAGGGGTCGAACGAGAAGAGTATGGAGGAAAAACAGTGGAATCGCATTTATATTGTATATTGGCCAGCCATTTTCGCCGGCTGTATATAATACCTGAGGACAACACTTTTTTTCGAGGAGGAAGCAGCTCAAAAAAGGGGAAACATTGATGATGAGTGTTTATTCGTGTGCGTTCTCATATTGTACGGTTAGCACACGTCATGAGTGAGACCAACTACGCCATATATATATATACGTATGGTGGCTCACATGCAGATTTCTTTAGGAAATTAGTATATATAGAGAGAAAATGAATCGATCGGAGGAAATGGATTGATGAACGGGCTCTCTCTCTCTCTCTCCCTCTCTCTGTTTTGTATTGAGAACGCGTGAAGAAAAAAAAATAAGTGGAGCGGGCTACAGTAGTACACAACAATAGGGTATAACAGTAACGTACCAGGAAAGACCATGCTACACAACAGCCGGCAACGGCAACAACACTATTACAAAACTTGGATAGTTAGTTAAATAGAGCGACTTTTCCAGGGAAATGTTTACCTTCGCCGCAAAAGAGGAAATCAATCATATTCGAATTTGTTTGGTATGTGTGGTGAGGTGGTGATCAATGATGACGTTGTTGAGGGGGAAAAAGTGCGTAGTAGTTTTGTACTTGGATATATGTATATTATGTCTCGTTGCTCATGTATATATATAAACTATTTGTGTTGTGGAAGAAAACAGGCAATTTTTACCGTACTTCCAGTCGAATGCAAAAGTTTTTGTGAGAGCACGTGAACGGCGGTTTTGGGGGAAGGGGAACGCACGCGATTTTCATGTTCACAATGAATGCATGCATCATCATCATCATCACAAAAGGGAAACCAATAAAAAATAAAAATAAGATTAGTGGTCATTGTCATTCTCGATTTTTGTTGAAGGTTCATCATAGGTAGTCAAAAAAATAAAAGTTTTTATTATTTTCTAAATAGTTCATCCCGAATATATAACCGACGAAGCTGTTAACAAAATTCAATTATTTCTTTAAATCGGGGGCTGATGCATTGGGGGAAAGAGGATTGTTGAGCAGTGCAAAGCATATTTTTTTACAACTTTATCCTGGAATCAGATTTTTATCTGTGGTATATTTGCATTGCATGACCCATGGAATGAATATGTAAGTATATATATTTTTTCAAGCTCGTGGGGTGAATTGCTGAAACTCGCTTTTCGGCTTTGTTGTGTTTGTTACACAAAAGGCAATGCCCTGCTTGCTGCTCGTGAGTCTTAAACATGCCATCTGCTCTAATGTATTTATATTACACCACATCATCATATAATATATTAGTAGCACACCACTTGTCAAATCCCCACTCGAAGGTGCAATTGCTCGATCCACACACATGGTCCCAGCAGGCAATTACATGGGATTGTGATAATTAATCCATATATGTTATAACTTTTAATTGGTTAATTAATCAGACTCTTCTCCTCGCAGACCATGAGCTGAATAGCTAATTGATTGGCGTTTTATTTTATACTTTTAATTCTTTTTCTAGGGCATTCTGCTCTAATGTATTTATATTACACCACATCATCATATAATATATTAGTAGCACACCACTTGTCAAATCCCCACTCGAAAGTGCAATTGCTCGATCCACACACACACATGGTCCCAGCAGGCAATTACCTGGGATTGTGATAATTAATCCATACATGTTATAACTTTTAATTGGTTAATTAATCAGACTCTTCTCCTCGCAGACCATGAGCTGAATAGCTAATTGATTGGCGTTTTATTTTATACTTTTAATTCTTTTTCTAGGACACATTCAGTAGTCCCATATCGATTATCGGGGAGGAGGTGATTGATAAACTAATCAAGGCCACAGGCCACAGAGTATATTATCATGGCATATCCATGTCGCCGCGCCGCATCGCATATTATTACATATGAACTTGAAATCGATTTAGTTATAAATCACTCTATCACTCACACTCTATATACTACACCTGCCCAAATAAATTTTCAATTTATTACAACAACAACTACTATACTATCCACTTTTGAAAGGTTTGAATGTGGAAAAACAATGTGTGTTCACTTCACACTACACAGTCATAGTCGCAGTCTATAATATTATTATATAGTATATCCCAAGCACGGCTCGACTCGACTGCTGCGAGAGAAAAGTCCGATATACACCTGTCAATAATTGATGAAGGTCACATCTCACCACCTCAATTCCTCCTGGCCGACCGACCGACCAGTCTTGAAACAAAAAAGTCAATTTGATTCTGGTATCGGTCGGGTTCCCCATATTATTCCACACATAGCGTGGGCCACATTGGGCAATATCCAATTACTGTCTGAAAAGTAGTGTCGGAGTTCCCAAGCCGAGTCCATTATTCACAATATTTGATTTTTGATAGGGATACAGTGTATTTCCCCCAAAATAGTGTTTACACTTACTTACACTTACACCATTACCTACATTCCGCCAGACATCAATATTTTTCGATTTTCTCAAGGAAAATTGCAACTTGTGATATGTGATGACATAAATATTTCCCACTATGATGGGAATGGGAAGATAGTCAAATGTGCATTTTTTGGCCGACTTCTCACAGGCCACCATATACATATTGTTGTAATGCATGTGTGGGTGCGGGCGGACTGAGTGAGAACTGGGGAAAAGGGAAATATAAATGCAGGTTTGAATGGGTGTTTCACTCGCTCACATTCAGTCAGAATGCTAATATACACATATCATTATTACTGGAAGAAAAGGAAACAAAAAGTCATTGCACTAACAAAGTAAAAGAGAAAAAGCTTGTAATGATCCAGAATAACTGTGATAAGGTGTATTATTATTCGGCTTGTTACGGTAATCAGGTACTTACTTGAACAAAAAAATGAAACACTATAAACCGACAATGAGTTTATGCGCATTTAAAAATTGCGTGTATTAAATGCAAAGTGACGTTTGAAGTTTGAAGGTGACATTACTACATTGTATGCATGTTGATCTTAATTTCGATATGGACTTCTTGGAGACAAAAAGCTTATCAGCAACTTATCGAAAACAACCGCAATTACCAAATTCACCGAATTTTCGTAACTTTTTGCAGACCTAAGGCAGTAGTTCCAGTAACATCTATATACATAACTGATTACGTGATTCTAAATTAGTTACTTGTCGACGTGTAAATTAACAAAAACTTTAAACTCTATTTTCCCGTTCCATAAATCCAATTTTATATTTCCTCCTTTGGAAATGCACCTCCGGACTACAGTCTCAACTCAATGCAACCTCTTACAATACCTCTCGCAGCAGCTAATATTTTTATGCACTTTTCTCCCTCCATCCTGCTGTCCTCTTTGGATATTCTTGTCCCAAAAAGAGAGAAAAATATATGGGTTTTGCTAATTTCTACAGAAAAAAACATCTTTTGGATTCCATCTCCATTAAAAAAGGACACAAGGAGCAGCAGTAGCGGATATAGTGAAATGGCCGGTATTCCGGGTGACTTATTCGCTTGTCTTCCACATTTTCTCCCTCTGCCCTTTTCGTTCTTGAATATTATTTATGTTTATATATCGGATATGTATGCATGCGTGTCTGCATTCACAAGAAAGTAAGAAAAGGGAGAAAGTTGTTTTTTTCTTCTTCTTGCTCTCTCTCTCGCTCTCTCTCTCTCTCTCTTCCCTTTTCTCGGAAGGTTGCATGGCCCAAAAGCAAATAAAATTTTGGTCATAATATGCACCCAAAAAAAGAGAGGGTGAACACAAAAGATATAACTTTTTCTGAAGGTATTCTCTCATTTCCGCCCATTTTTCTCCTACATCCTATACAAGGATGAAGAAGCTCAAGCAAAAGCTCCGTAGTATTTTTATTTTTTTTAAAGAAGTACATACATATATTTTGTGCCCTGTAGCATCATCCTAGCCAGTAGTATCATCACATGTTTCACTACTTCCTTTAGAAAGAGTCAATTACGAGGATTACTCTCACTCGCCCGCTTGGCTTTAAGTGAGTCACTTGCTTTAACTTTGCATACCGCACCGGGCCGCCGCCGCACCGCAGCAAACAGCGTTACCCAGAAAGAAAGACCAAGTCAGAGTCAGACAGAAGAACGAATGGCTTCAAAGCTCATTATCTCTTGCATTGGAATGGCGATGCGATGCGATGGTGGTGGTGATGATGATGATGATGATGATGATGATGATGATTATGATGATGGTGGTGAGCGGACGGAGGAACAAAACCGCCGAATAAATCATGTCCGTGTCTTCTCCCCATAAGGCTTCTTGGTCTTGGCCTTCCCATTCTTTTCCCCATCATCATCACCACCTTACCACTGTAATAATAATAATCTCACATCCGCTCTTCTCCTACACAGAGCAAGAATATATATACAGAGTCCGTCCGCGCCGACATAATATAATATTCCCCTTTATGTTCCAAGTTCTGGTTCACAAAACGTATACATTTCTCTCTCCCTCTCTCTCTCTCACACACACACTCTCTCACCCTGGCTCATTTTTCCTCGTTGAAAATCCATTTATGCCCGTGATTAATAATCCCGTTACATACTTCCCCGATGGATGATGTTATATACACGGATGGATAATATATAATATTGTTTCTCAATCTGAATATAAAGCTACTTACTTGTACAAAAAATTTTTTTTGTGTTTCTTGCATGCCTGACATTGGAACGGCACGGCCACTTTGTGGATTTGCGGGATTTTTTCCAAGGGATTCCCTTGAAAATGGATACTTCTCCTTTGTCGGACACGCACTTTTTTTTTGATGTGCTGCCCATATACACATTCATCTCAAAAGCCGATATAATATACTTTCAAGTGGGCGGGATTAGGGAGTGCGGTGAATGAGAGTAACTAAAAATGCAGGAAAGTGATATCAAGGTCTCGAGCGAGTCTAGCCCATACTAGTCCAGGTGGAGGTGGAATTAATAAGCAAATGCATTTTTGGTTTCTCCAGCCAGGTTGAGTTGAACCCTTTTGTTCTGGATATGGGGGAAAACAAAAAAAAACACGGGGGAAACCGAGTGTAAATGGCCGTCGTCCATCAGTCCAGAGCCAGAGTCCCCTTATTCATCCCTATTGCCTGCTCTATTTATAGAAAGATAAACAAGCCATTCTGAACTGAATATGGATAATTTTGGAGGGTGAGTGTAAATTTCCAGTTGATTTATGACTTGACCATCATCATCATCACACACACACACACACGATATCTATAGATGATAGCAATCAATTAATGACGCAATTAGCCCAAGTGCTATGCACCATCACTCTCCATCATTATCTTTTGATCGGTGAGTGAGAGCGAGTTGCGTGTGCCTGCCTATATAGATAGCTAGTGTGCTATTGGGTGGTGTTCAAACAGCCGTAGTATTGTTGTGTGTGTATGCTGCTGCTGCTGGTTGGTGTGTCGCTCTAGGACAAATAATTAGTGACCTGGATATAATTCTGTGATGGTGATTTGATAGCTGCTTTATGTATCCCACACGCGTTCCGGTGTTTGCTCAATAACGCCTGTTATTAATGAAATGCCCACCTGGGACACACAAAAAAGCAGCTGTAGCGCTACATTTATCCTCTTTTACTTTACTACTACCTTTTTTTTTTACTTCATTGCGGTATTACGGTGGCGGCACTGGCACTGTTAAAAAATACTAATAAATCATCACTTGTAGGGGTTGACCATCAGCGGTATAAATCAAAGGAGGAATAGGATTTCTACGCGAATTACTCTTCCACCACCACCACCACCATACCACCTCGAAAATTGTTGTACCACCATCATAGCAGCTGCCATCATACAAGTACAAAACTCGCTCCTTGTTTAAAAAGATGTGTATATATACTAACTAAAACAAACCTCAAACTTGTAACGAATTTTGTAGGGGAGGTGGTGTGAAAGCGTGAAATTTTGCACTTAGGAAGTTGCACATATCCGGTCTTTCTATCACGCCTGGAAATGGATAAGCTGCAATTACTCTGGATAAGAGAGAAAACTATACGAAAAAAACAACAACAAGCAACCAACCGACTGACCCGAGCGGTGGAGGAGTGTGATGTGATGATGAGAGATGATGAAATGTAGTACTCATTTCGTTTTGGGGCTCTTGCGACTTGCCCCAAAAAACACACGATACGATACACACACAACCAGCATAGCAGAGGGTAACCTAACCCACAGAGAAAATATATATATTAATAATTTTTGGAAAGGATTTTTCGCATGAAATGAGAGGAGGAAAGAGCCTTGATTTTTCATCCAGGGAAGGTTAAGGGTTGGGCTCGGAGGGCTTCCGTTTCAACTAAAAAGTTAGTGGATCAAGGTAAATGGAGAGTGACGGCTGCAATCCTAGGTACAAATCCAAAAGCATGCTGCCTACATGCATGTATATACGTACGTATGGTATGTACCACAACTCCAAGTCCAACTTTTTTTGTTAGGGGGGAGGGGGTAAAAGGAAAAGCCATTTTCTTCATTTAGGCATGCATGAGTGAGTGAATTATTTAACATTTCAAGAGCGTTTTTAGTGATAACGACAAAATGATGGCTTCGGTTCGATGATAATATTGCATAAATCAAAAATACATGGGGGATGGATGTTGCTGCTGCTATCAGAGAGGCACATCGTGATACATAAAAAAAATACACACACACACGCCTTTAGTCGAAAAAAAAGAAAGAAATGTTCTGTCGTTTTTCGAGTCGTGTAAGTTAAATATTAAACAACAGTTTTGCCTCCATTTAAACTAGCATCATCACATCACATCACCTCAGTCAGCAGCGTCAGGACAAAAAAAGTCGCAGATGTCACTTATCCACCTCTTTTCCCCCTTCCTAAAAGTCAGCATTCAAAAGGAAAAACTTGAATGTTTTAGTGTCACCCCTTTTTTTTACAATTTATTTAGTGCTGTGTACTATTTTTTTTACATAGCATCATGATGCACAAAATTGCTCACATTTTTATCAGATTTATTGGTAAATTCCATTTACTGAATTATTTATCATGTAAATTTGCATAATATCCATAAGTTTTGCTTCCCTTGTCACAGCAGCGAGCAGCAGCAGCGCCGAGCCTCTTTTAGTGAAAGCGAGCAGTTCTTTTTCTTGTTTCGTTGTCTCCATATCTTAAATTATAATGACAGATTTCATGCTCCCTCCCCATCCCATATTTCCCGGAGAAAATGTGCGTGGGTCGGCAGCAGTAATGATAAATAATGAAAAAGAAAGTATAGCAGCCAGAGAGGAATGCCAATAACTGTTTCCAGAAAGTGGGCTCTACTTTCTTCCACTAACAGACATCGTGATTGACTCACTTTAGCTATGGGATCCTTTTTATTATTATCAATCAAATCAGAAGAACAAGTCTGCTTTAAGTGAAGTAAGTCGTGCCATTAGATATGGGTGCAGAGGCAGGAACGTTGTGGGGAAAAAACCTTTTTTCTCCATTCTTTATTTATTTGCATAGGTACATCCACTCTCTCATATGATATTATTTCATTCATCTTGTTGAGTAAACTTTTTCCACATATTTCCCCCATAAAGGATAACCGATTACATTAAAGAAGCATTTTATTTTTATACGTGGCCCCTCGTGGCTGGACAATGCCCATATTCCGCGAGTAGCAGGGAAGATGATGACGCCATACAAGAAGAAGGGGATACACATTTTTTGTGTTGTATCTGTTTTCTCTCCCCTCTGCAAAACCTTCAGTCTTTCAATTTTGTTTATCCTTTTTTTGTATGGAAATAAATGTGGAGTCTGGGGGTTCCATAAAAATGTATAAAATGTCAACCGCTTTACCGGCATCGTCGTCATCGTCATCATCATCATCCGGCCTGCCTTATTAAAAACTATTTGAGATGAAATATTATGCATATGTGGAACACGGAAGCTCCAAAGAATTATATTATTACTAAACAATGGGCCGCCGCGGCCGCCACAAACCAGACCAGTCTCTCCCTAATCCCGTATTATCACTCCCTTAAGCACCCATTATGCTTGTTTACTCCACAAACAAGAAAAACATGCATGTACGAATTACGTACATCAAAAAAGATAAGTTTGCTTTCTTTTTTTTACGACGACGGAGGCTTGACCAGAAAAAAAGGGAGTACCGCACCGTTTATTATATGAGAGCAGGGCAAACTGACCATAAAAAAGTGACTGTCTCCTTTGGGCCTTTTCTTCTTCTTCTTCTTGGTTTTGCCCTTTTTTCATTGTCTACCTATCTCTTGTAGGCAAACCCTCAAATACACTCACTCTCTCTTGTCCTATCTTCACATTTTCTATTTTTGTATATATCTCGTATATACCTCATATTTAGCCTGTCATCCTCAATGAAACTTCATTTCTTTTGATTAACTCACTGACCACGCGCGCGCTGTCATAATCGTAATCATTTTCTTTGCTAAATGTAGTAATTGAAATAAAAGGCAGAAAGCGGTATTAGTAACGAGATAGAGATAGATAGAGAGAGAAAAAAAACTGCTGCACTCATCATCATCATCTCAACATGATTACCATCATAGTACAAAACCAAATTATCGTACTTTTTTTTTCTTCGTGTACATCTCTCCTCACACATTAGTATTATACCATTCACATTTCATTACTACTCGAGTGCATTGTGCCACTTGTGCATTTCATAATTAGAATTTGGAAACTGAAACTGCAGAGAGAAAAAAGGAGAAGCAGCTAGGATCCCTCTCGGTCCGAAAGTATCTACTCACGTACGTACGTACCTCTTACTTCATCCATGAACTTTTCAACCTTATCTTATGCAAAATGTATATGAAATGAACACAAACATGTATATTATAGGCTGAAGAGAGGAAAAGAAAAAAAAACATTTAAAAACTTTTTTCTCTCCTTTTTTTCTAAAAAAATTCAAAGTAGCCCTATTTGTATAGAGGAGATGTGTATAGCCCGCTGATTTGAATTTCTATTCAAAAATTTGTGTCCATTGATTTGAAACAAAGTGAAGCAAAGCTGAGTGTGCCCGTATCTCTCTCAGCATATACATTTCTCAAAGAGAGCATCTTCTTTTTTTTCATTTCTCATTTTTGCTTGCATAAATCACATTCATCCACACACACACATGTTCGCAGTTCGCGTACCCTTCACACATCCATCATCATCATAGTCATTGACTCGTTGAGAAAAAGAAGGGTATATATATGCATATAAAACTATAAAGCTCTGGTGAGTTTAGCTGGGGCTTTGGGAGTTTTTCGAATGTAAGGCAAAAAATGTATGTTAGTAGAGTGAAGAAAAAGAAATAAGTACAGTCAATCGATTCACTTGAGTGATTTTAAGAGGCACACACACACACACTGCCTCTTCTGTAAGGAGCCTAAAGTTAATGTAATTTAACCATATATCCACACACACACACACATCCACATCCACCACCATCAACGCCGTGGATGTACCAAGATTATAGAGCACGTCATTGGATATGTGCATATACCATTTTCTTTTGCAGACTTGCAGAAACACATCTCTCATCCCAATCCTTTGTCTAAAAAACTCTGTTTTTTTCATCTGATTCGCATTGTTTCTATAATGTTTTTTGGAGAGATGGTAGGTGTATGATTTTGAGCGTCTTGTTTTCTCGGTTTCAAAATGATTCTTTCGCCTGCCCAATTCACCATCCACCAACCAACACCACCACCACCTTGTATATTTACAGAGTACTCACGTTAACAACTTTTTCAGCCCGGATTGAGTCCCCAAACAATTGTAATCTTTGGTGTAGTCTTTGTTCAGGTCAAGTGCAAAAAATGTGTGGCCGACGCGACGAAGGAGCGCTTCTCCGTAAAAATGACTTGTTTAAAGAGATAAAAAAGAATGCAAGTTTGTATACACACACACGCAGCAGCTTTATATTGTATACGTCTTATTTATGTCACGTGAATGAAAAGTTTGGTCTACCGTGTCGCATTATTATTATTATATCCCAAGAAGAAAAAAAAAACAAATTGAACAAAAGTGCATCATCGTCAACAAAATAATCCCCCAAAAAAATGAAGATGTTATAGGGATAATAGGCATTACTGAATGGCGAATTGAGAGGAAATTCAATGAATGGCTGAGCGAACGACTGACTGAAAAAAAGTCTGCATAGTATTGCTTGCTGCGCTGCTGAGCCCCGTATACACATTATATTTTACTATTATTTCTCCGCTTTCAAAGACTCTATTTAACAATCCCATCGCGTGAATGCCAGCGTGACATGACAGAGACTTATAGAGTGGAATGGTTTCACGAGATTTTTATGCATTTCAGGAATGCAATCAACGAAATCAGTGCATGATGATGATGGCATGTGCAACTTATAACAAATCATGCTGAATGCTGCTAAGAATGTTTTACAGGTACATTCGAAAACGTTCATCTTACTACAACTGCCAACANAATCATGCTGAATGCTGCTAAGAATGTTTTACAGGTACATTCGAAAACGTTCATCTTACTACAACTGCCAACAACTAGCAACACGGCAGATAATGTAACGAAAGTATTGGATTAGCACAATTTTAAATTTAATTAATGGAGTAATTGTATTATAAAAGAGTTGTGGTAATGTATAATGCCCAAGTCCCAAACAAAGGAGCAACAACATCAGCATCAGCATCGCCAAAGGGAAAACTACTCTAAAGCGTTCTCATCCTCTCTTCTTCTTCTCTCTGCCTACGCCGTAGTAGTGCCGTATAGGTACATAAAATGTGCCTTGCTTGCGAAGAATAAAAGAAATTTTGTTCTATTTTCCGATCCTTAGGTTTTCGCCCGAGTTTGAACAATGTTGAATGTAATTTGATGATGTAGACTAAAGTGGCAAAAATTCAAGTCTACACACACAATGCTATAAATATAATAGAATAAGACTACTACTACCCCACGGAAAAGATTTTTAAGAAATAATGTTTTATGTATATGCATTCTCTCAAGATCAGTTTTGCGTATTCAGGTGGATTGCCTGCTGGGGTAGCAGAAGAGCAGCAGCAGCAGTGTGGTGGTAGCGGCGTGTACGTATTATTGCATTTTGCATTATTGCAGGTGAATCTGTCAGCGTTTTAAGATTTAAATATGTATTAAATTCGTTACGTACATGTGTTTAATGTGCCCAGAGTGCCTTCATCATAACGATAAACATGTATTCACGCACACAGACACACACTTTGCGAACCGTACTACTATGCCAGATTTAGCACATTATGCTCGTGTAGTAAACGAAGCATCAATGTATTTTTTAACGCACTGCTTGCTCCACCAGTGTTGTTGCACTGGTGAGCTCCTTAAGCAGCCTCGTATGAATTAACGCACGTCTTGTCTCGATCTCGAAATGCATCTCTCTTGAAAAATGTGTAAAGCTTTTTCCCCCTTAATACGCCGAAGAAGACGAAGAAGAAGAAGAAGAAGAAGAGCACTGTGTCATCACTTAACCAAGCAGTGTATCCCCTCGATCCTCCTCCCCAGAATCCAACTTTTTTAACGTCTCTGCTTCTGCTGCTGTTACACAAATGCTGCATGTTTATCTGCCTACGATAATGTGAGCCCCCACCAAAAAGAAGAAAATATGCCTTGTTAATGTAACACACTAACTATAACTGCTGCCTGCTAGTGAAACGTGGAGGTGGTTTAGTGCACAGACTGTGCAAAAAAGTACCGACTGAAGGTTACTCATTTTCTCGAGCTCACCTTCTCATTTCGAAGACGGCATGGGTATTAACACTTATATACGCCATTATGGGGGATCAACAACTATAGCAGCGGCGCTAATTAACACAAGCTCTAATAAATTTATTCCCATGATTGGAAGGAAATATTGAGAAGAAGAAGACGAGGAATCATTTTTTTTTTAAAAACAAATGTCCCGTCACGGAGAAATCGCGAAAGGGTACCGCAACCATCATTTCCTCCGACCCAACAACAAGAGTGACAAGTGAATCATTTCCCAAGAAAACTGGATAAAAAAATAGTAATAATAAACGACGTGTACAATAATGGCCTTAAGTGCATTCAGATTGGGCCACTAGCTTAGCTCTAGATTCCTTCCAGATAGAATTACTTGTTTTTTTTGTCTTGGGGACACCTCTCTCTTCGTTCTTATATATATAGTAGACACCAACATATCGCGTTCCCTCTCTCGTGGGCACTGACAGGAGGAAAACAAGGAAAAGGTTAATCATCTCTGGAAAGGTGTGTCTTGTCGTCGTTGTGCTCTTATATACTTAGATTGTGTTGTTGGCTGTCATCATCACTCCCGTGAAAAGTGAAAAAAAAAATCCAGTTTTTTCCCTTCCGTGTTCCATTTTTAGTATATATATAAGTATATATCAATACTTAACACAAAAGCAGAGCGAGAGGAGAGAATGAATGGGGATATTGCACTCCCTTGCCAGAAAATGAGTGAATGACACGAAATAATAAAGAAATCATCCTAAAGAAATACACCGACGAAACACTTTTTTTTTATTCACCTCAATAAGAAACTGGGACTTTTCTCCCGACTTTTTTCCCCCTCTCTCTTTTTATATATGCAAATATCCAAAGAGGAGAAGAAACTAGGTTGCTGGATAATAAACTATCGTTTTGTGCTATATATATAAAAAAAGTGTGTATCCCTCTTATATTAAATGTATCTTATCATAACATATTTTTTTCTCGTGTCGTGTGGAAATGAATGGTGACCTGATTGTTATTATTATTATATTAGGTGTTTTCAGGAGGATGATGATGACGGAGAAAATTCGGGAGCAAGTCGAAATTACCCGTGAAATGCCGTGCTTATTTTTTTAACATATAAGTTGCTGTGAAAAAATCTGTGAAGCTCTATGTGCCGTGAATTAATTGAGAAAAAATATATAAAGAAACCTGTGTGTTTTGTTGTGCCTTGAAAAAAAATACCTAATACGCCATCGTTGGATGCGAGAGCTTAAAAAAAGATTTGAGAATCATCGCCAAACAAAAAAAAGTGGTGCTACGAAGATTTATTTTTTCTTTCAATTTTTTTTAAATAAAAAGGGAAGTGTCGTTTGTTTCTTGTTTGTTCTCCCGGCATGTTTGGAAGGAGCGGCCAAATGTTTCCCAGAGTAAGTAGGCTAAGCTAAAAAAGTATAAGCTATGCTAACCCAATACGTTATATATATTATGCACATATAGATAGGGACCCCCGCAAGAAAGAAGAATAAATAATAGCACTTAATCAAATTCCTATTTGTCAGTCATCTTTTACTCTCATGATGATGATCATAGGCAATCCGCTGAGGTGTATGTAATATGTCGTGTTTTCGCGTGAAAATGTTTTTCGGGTGGTGGTGGTGGTGGTGGTATATAGGTAGTCCTCCACGTACTATAAGTTTTGTATACTCGGGATTTGCATGTGTATCCCCGCGTCCATGATTTTCATTAGAGCTCTCTCTCTCTCTCTCTCTCTCCCATTTATTTCAGACGAGTACATAACACATGCATATAATAAATCAAGAGTTGTGACTGACACACAATCAAAATCAATTTGGAATCGGAGTCTTCTCGGACTCCCCTTATCCCCCGTCATCATATCTCGCTCTTCTTGTGCATACATTCATTCATTCTCCTCTCATCAGTCAGACAAACGTTAAATAAATATACGAAACCTTCGTTTCGTCGTCGTCGCTCGTTCCCTCGACCAGGATTTTCTTCAACTTAATGGAAATTTATTGCTGTGGATGGGCCAAAGTGGCTTCCTTTGCGTGAGCGTCCTTGCGCACACATGTTTGTCTTTTTTAGTACTCCCATTAATTCTGGGTGAAAAGCGGAAAATCCGGCAAAATCATTATGTTTCATTCGACGATAGATAATAATAATTTTACTAAAATCCTCTTTATTGATTTGATTTCCACCAATCAGAAACAACATTTTTTTTTCTAAAATCCTCTGTATTGATTTGATTTCCACCAATCAGAAACAACATTTTTTTTCTCTGTAACATACATAGTTTGCGATGCATTCTTTTGTGAATGAAGACACAAGTTTTCTTCTACTAGGAAATCATTGACTGATCTACTTTTCCATTTCACATTACATTGCAATAATAATAATAATAATATATAGATGGTGTCATTTCACAAAGGGCATGGGGAACACAGTTATATTGTATTTCGCGAGCAAGGATGGATTCGCAAAAATTGAACAGTTTGCGCGCGGCGAGGGTTCTCATTATCCATTATTGACAGGGAGAAGAAAAGAGCATATAATAATAATAAGGGTATCTATTGGGATACAATATTCTGAGGACTCTTGTGATTCCTATCCTAGTCCTCCTCCACCTACCTCCCCCCGCCAAGATGAAACCAGAATGTCGACGTGTGCACTTGTCAAGAAGAAGTTGTTGTTGTTTGTTACACTGTCTGCATGCATTCTCTGGGACATCCCCTTTGTTCACATGATTTCTGTAGATGTGTGCATATATAGATAGACAAGTTGGAGAGGTGGTGGAATGTGGAATATATGGATATTATTGAATCTGCAGTAGCTTTTTCCCTAAAGAAAGAAATAAGAGCCCATGATGCACTGCTTGCAATCCAAAAGCCTCCTTCTTCTCTTGCA
>JAANSN010003527.1:0-18279 GCA_036850665.1 Dicranocentrus wangi | reverse complement strand
GAATCACTTCACAAAATACATATCTAGGTACTTTCGCTTTGGTCGGAAAAATCAACACGGGATTAGTCCGTCTTTTAAACAATAGAGCTTGGGCGAAGAAAGGGTTCCCTAAAAAAGGATCATCCCTTCTTATCTGCCTTTCTTATCGTCTCCGTACTCGAATGTCGGGCTAACCAACCTAATCCTAGTTTATACTACCCTACTTTTTATAGAGTCGACGGACTGACGATGAGTTGTTAAAAAATATGTTTATTGTCTAGTAACATAGGTAAGTGTATTTGTTGTGTAAAAAGCTATATACATAATTTGTTGGTTGAGGTGAGTGAAAGTGATGAAATAAAACTAGGTATCTATTAAACCTACCAAATTCCGCTGATAATTAAAAACTCGACAAATATATAATTATACCGTTAGCGAATAGCGATGATGATGGAAGCTGGAGTGTGCGCCGCTGCCTAATAATTACTAAAGGAATTTTTCTCTCACTTTATTATTATTAAAAGTGAAAGGCATCCATCCCCAAAAAATGTCCTCTTTCCTCTGCATTATTACCTTTTTTGTCAGCAAGTCTATGCATTTTGTCTTTGTCTTTGTTTGTCTCTCTCTCTGTCTTTCTTGAATGAACAAAACAAGGTAAGAAGGTTGCTCGATTGCATTATTTTGCCCTGGCACACCTGGATTGTGAGAAGACGCGACGCGCGATCTTGAATAATGTTCAATCAACCTGTGTTGTTTGTTTACCAGCTACCACCTACCTTCACCTTTTATGTTATACACACACAGCTCTATACTGATCTGATCTGCTGATTTCTCATTCATTGTGTGTGTGTGTGTGTGTGTGTGTGCTGCTGAGTGCTGTGCTGTCCTGTGCTCCTGCTCGTTTCACCAAACTTCAAGTTTTTTTTTGGTCAAATGTAACTATTTTTTTAATTACTATCCCTGTTTCACCTTTGACCTTTTTTGCTAGTAAGTGTGATTTCCATATTATTTATATCACGCACAACAGGTCAAGTCACATAATATATATGTTACACAATGTTTTTCTTGGTTGACTTCTCACAAGTTGGAAAAAAGTGATATTTTTTGACATTTGAGACATACTCAATATTCAAGTTTTTACAAAATAAATGTGTGAAATGAAAGGAGTGACATTATACTGACAACTGACGACATATGTCAATAAGTGTACCAACTGGTCACGCTGGTCGTACTTGTCATTGTCGTTGTACGTACACTGATGATGTGAGTAAAAATCATTTGGTAATTGAGCATTTTTTTTTTGGATTTTTGATTTTAGCTTGACTGACAATTCGTCAATCAAAAAAGGTTGAATATAATATGTCGCAATCAAGTCGTGGTAAAAATAATGATAATCATCCTGATAATCAACAGCAGCAGGGGCGGCGGCGCCTGCATCCTTCCAACTCTCGGTTTCCAGATATGAAGGAATTATCCATCAACGTGGAGCGATGTAAGTTAGTCATTTTACTTGTTATCCTATCATTATTCCTATCGTGTGAGCGAAAAAGAGTTTTGAATATGATTATCTATTTTTGTAAATTGTTAATTTTTGTTGGTCATGATTTTGGTAGGTGACAAGTTGATAGCGCGCCGACGACAGCAAGCGCTATTATTACGTAGTCATCAGTCCCAATCATCATCCCCACCGGAACCGGAGGAGGAGCCAGTGTTTGCTGGCATGGGGAAGGAGGACATTGACTTTTATTTGGATGTCTTGAATTTAAATCTGGCTAAGAATCTGGACAAGGATGGCGGTGACGGTGGTGGCGATGAGGATGACGATGTTGGTGACCAGCAGGTACCTGCGCCTCCTTCGAAGGCTAATAATGGTGATACTGATGATGGTCAATCGTCTCCAGTCTTGTGGGACGCCTGCGTATTGTGGGATCCTGACGTGAAGAAGAAGTTGGAGGAACATGAAAAGGAGGACAATTTAATGCTCACTAATCGGAACATTGGGAGGCTCATGTCGTCTTTGGTGACAGGAGTGAATTCGAAATTGGATTACCGTCAGCCTTTCTTATTGGTACGAAAGAAATAAATCAAAATCAAGGTCGACAACTGCGATACAATATGTCCAATGTCGTCTTCTTTTCTTAATTATAATTCACTATTTGTTTTGCATTTTTTTGTGTCTTTGAATATATAATAATAGCTGGACGTTGTTGGACCTGCCGACTCCGAGATGAACAGTGAGACTGGAGCTTCAGTCCTCCAAGTCGTTGAAAAGGCTACCGAGGTGAATTCGGCCGTGCCAGTGAGCCACCGATTGTGGAACTTGGAGTTGGCTGAGCCGTTTGCCCTTCTCGGGAAGGAAATGATTCGGAAGCTTCCAACCACGATCATGCTGTGGGGGGCAAGGCTACAGCCAGATGAGGATTGTGTGATTGGGGAGGAACCCCGGGGAACTATTATCCTGGATTTGAATGGTTCGGTGCGCATAAGCACTTTAATATTTCATTGTGAAGAGGTACGTGAAAATAAAATTGTAGCAATATTCAAGCGTTTCTTTCATCCTTCATTCGTTATAGATATCTTTAATATCATGCTCTTTTGGTTCTTCTTGACTGTTTGTCCAGATGTCGAGAGAAAGAATCCGGAGTATCCAGGGAGACATGCGGTCATCAGAATTAGGATTCTTTTACGGCGGCGAAACCCGAACCCAACTCTACTTCAACAATCAATCCTGGACATTCGCTGTGCATCTTGTGAAATTTAAAACTGAGCCGACCTTCACCACGACTACCGCACCGGCTCAAGTTCCTAATGCAATGTTTGGAAAGATAACTTTGGAAACTGACTCGGAGGGATCAGAGTCCTCAAGTGTCGACGAGGACGAAGATGTTTCCAAAGCTTTCCACGAGCATTCTACATCTGGAGAGTCACCCGCAACCTCGTGCCGTTCGAGCACGTTCTCCGGTATCGGTGAACTGTCCCATTCACAGGGGAACGAAGGCACTGTCGACGAACGGGGCGCTCCGAACGCTGCAGATGGTACTTTGGATGACCATAATATGCAGCAGGAGCAGGATTTAAATGAGGCTGTAGTCATTGAAGAGTTTGTCGATGAACCAGGAGCCAATGATGCTATTTGTGGATCGTCTAGAGCAGTTCCAGATCCAGAAGATTTAGGAAATAATATTAACAACGTAGCCGAAAATGCACCCGGTCGGGGAAGCCCACCACCAGATGATGATTCCCAAATGCAATACCTTCGATCTCAAAATATTGACATGGACGTTTCTGACTCTGAAGGTGAGCTCGTCATCGATGAAAGTTGTCCAGGGGTTTCGGAGGAGAAGGAAGAGGAGGGTGAGCAGAATGTCAGGGGCCAACTGGAAAACTCTGATTATTGCTTTACCCAAATTGTTAAAGATCTCTAAAAAAAATTTTCGGAGAGCTGTCCTTGCCATTTGCACGGTATTTTTCTGAAAGAAGGTTACCAGTTAAGATTTTTTGTATTTTTATAGAATAGCTGCCAGCTACTAGCTGGAATACTTGTGGTCTGAGGACATTTGGTTAATATGAGAGTTAATATAAGTTAAAGTTATGAGATCAAAATGAGATGGAGGATGTGAGTCATTTTATATGTTTTTGATATGGAATGAGGTGGAACGAATGTGTGCTTATGTCAAAAGTGATGTCAAATAGGGCTAAGTAATTATATTGTTTATTTATTTATTATTGTAAAAGCATGCATAAAAATGTTGTTCAGATGCTCACAGTCAGTGTGCATGTAATTATATGAGTACAAGATTTTTGAACGATTTTTGAAATAAATTGTAAAATACCTAATACAAAAATATGTGGTGTGAAAATTATTTATTAATATTTTTATTTTGTGGTAGTGAAGGTATATTACATATCCTCATTCTCATATATTTCTTGCAATGTTGAACGTATTTGCTGCTCAGTCTCTATCCATATATACTAGTGGCATTTTTATTTTTAACAATTGACCATATTATTATTATAAAAGTGTGTTTTTAGCGGAAAACTTGTTTTCATCCGATCCTTCGTATAGTATGTTTTACGAGGCTGATCAATTTTATAGCCTCTCTATCAACACTTTTACTCTGTCTAGGTTGTTCATAAAACCAACAGGATTTTAGATAAATCGTCCATCTCTCTCCCTCTGTATTTCAATGTAGCTAATCACTTCATTTTCACATCCAGGGTTAATGTGGGAATATTTTCTGGGTAATTTAAGATAACTATCAAAAATTCAACAAGTGCAGTGGAGGAAAATGTAAAAAGCCTGTTTGGAGGCTACTGATTCATTCGGTATCACTATTATTGTTATGGACAAGACAAGGTCCACTCACTCCAACCTTCATCCAGATTGATTATACTCTACTCCTTATATTAAGACATGGAAATATGCTGTGCAGATGAAATTTTGGCAATTTACTGCGCTACTTTTTTAACGCAATTGCATTTTCGTTCGCTTTACACACACACTCAATCCCAGAATCCCACACGGCTAGTCCGAGTATTTCTAAAGATGCGCATCACCACTAACCAAATCAATCCTACTCCAGGAAATAGGCCTTTCATCATCTCCAGACTGATGGAAACCCTATGGAACACTCTGGAGTCATCATGGGGTATTCTGAGCCTCCTCAGTTTTGGCCTGATCCTCCTGATTACCGCTCCCCTTGTGGAAATTTACCGGTTCCTAGTGATTTCCTTGGTGAAGCCCTTTTTCCCCCTGATACAAAATCCGGTGGAGCCGGCAAGCAACATGTTTTCTATAGAGTACCTGCTCAATCCCTCCTACACCCCTCGCTCTTGGATCACCGCCGCCGCCACGGTAAACGGCTCCGTGGACTTCAGCTCCGTATTCAATTTGGTTCAGCAAAATTGGATCCGAAAAGTGAACTCCAAGGGAGAGCTAGTTTACCCCGAGTTCCAGCAAACCATTGTGCACTGGATGGGCTTCATGTTTTGGAAGTTAGAAAACTCCAATAAGTTTAAGTTGCACAACCATATCCACGTCCATACCCTTCCTTCCACAAAAAATGACCACCACTTTTCGGAACAATTCACTGTCAACTTGATTAATACACTGCATAACAGCCCTCTCCCGAGAGGGAGGAGTCCATGGGAAATCCATATAGTTCAGAATTACAATCACAATGGACCCAACTCTCCCTCATCATCCTCCCCATCCCTCCACAGTCCTCATCAAACATACGTCCTCTTTGCTCTCCATCACTCGTTGGCAGACGGGGTTTCCATGTTCTTCAGCATTGTGAACGACTTGTGTGGAAATGATATTCCAAGAAATGTGTTCCGCTCGTCGCAGGAGTCGACGTCGACCGAGAGTCGGATCGTTAAAATTGCAAAAATCGGCGGAGGCTTGATATCATCCCTGCCAAAAATGATTGGTCCTCTGATGTGCTACGCGACAGCCAGCCTCACTCACAATTACACTCCATTTCACTGCCCAGACTCGAGAAAAACGTGGAAGTCGATTTATAGACGAACTCCGAGTATCCCTGTTCCTCAAATTAAACGCGTTAAAAACACTTTCCGGGTGGGATTCACCTCTGTGCTGGTTTCGGCCATTTCCAAGGCTCTGCATCAGGTGCTGGACAAGAGGGGTGGTGGTAAGAAAGCCACGAGGTATTCCACTATTCCCATCGGGATGGTTCTTCCAGCTGGAAATTACACGAACGGACTCAAAAATCAAGTGTAAGTTAAGTTAACTATGGAAAAACATGAGTGAGACCAAAAAAAAGGACAACATATATATAAAATATTTCCATAATATTGTTCCCGTTTCCACCAGGACAGGAACACTAGTGAACCTTCCAATTTGTGGTGACCTTGACCCAATCCACAGACTTTTAGCTTGTGATGCAGCCGTGACCTCAGCAGTTCAGTCCAATCTGCATCTATTTGTTCACGCGCTAACACAGTCGGCTGGAAGGAATTTGGCTTATCTGTCCAAGCTCCTGCTGCACAACTACGCACTCCCCGTCGGATTCACGACCTTTTCGGTAAACAGCATCTCTGCAAGTCTGTTTGGCTGTGAAGCCATTTCCGTGGATGCTTCCACTGGACTGCTTCCTGGAATTTTGGGTAATAAATAAATAATTATATAAATACCGTTTTGATTTTTAAATGCATATGGAAAAACGAATACGTGTAAAAACGGAAATATTATATCACATGAATGATTTTCGCTATATATTTGTTTTGCTGATTTGGTCTTGTCAGGTGTGGGCTTTGCCCTTATCAGTTACAACGACCAAGTTCGGGTGGCCGTCATTGCGGAAGAGGGGATTCTCTCGGTGGAGGAAGTGGAGGGGGTGGTGGACTCCATTTGCAAAGAAATTCAAGTCCTTTCCACAATGGCAATGCGGGAATGAAATGGGAATTATGCTCAAAAAATGAATTTTAATTCAATCTTATTGTTAATTAGAAGAAGTAAGAAATATGTCTGTAATGTAATAAATAATGTCCACAAAAATGTAAAAAAAGCAAAAAAAAGAAAAGAAAAAATTGCCCTATACATACTTATTATGGGGCATGGGTCTCTCTGTTAATAAAGAAGACGCTTTATCCTCCCCCTTGAAATTTTTCATATCTCATTATCGACATTTAAGTAAGTATTGGTAGCAGAAGATGCACCTATTCCAATTTTTACTACTTCCCCAATGACCCCTAAAACAATGGATTTTTATGGATTTTAATAAAACCCAGCATATATTAACGAACAAAAGGGGGACTTATCAACAGGATTGGTGTCTATCTCTAGCTCTTCCTATGAATAATCAATATTACCTATATATTCCGTGGGAAATGGGGCTTTACTTCACTTCACACTCGTCAAGTTTTATATTTCAACTTTACCTCCTACGTCCATGAAAAACCACTCAAGGAAAAAGCAAAGGAGTGCATAATAATATTTAATATATTCCACATTTCCACCTGAACAAAATATCTCGAAGCCTTCGAACTAGGAAGTTTATTAGATTTTACCATTTGGCGTGTTTTCCTTTATATTACTTTTACTACGTTATGGAAATGGGGAACATTGGGAATCCTGGTTAATCTTTATTGGACAAGGTGGTTTTATTGGCAGTTGCTTCCTGCACGTTTTTAATTGTTTTTGAGAGAAAAACGTGATCGTCCGGTCGTGGTGGTTATCACTATTATTAATCAGGCAGTAAAACGGGGAAGCCATGTGAATTTATAGTGAGGTAGGTGTAGGTAACTGATGGAGCTGCAGCTTTTGGTTGGAGTAATTTCACAAAGTAGGCTTTAAAAAGGAAGCAGGTTGATCGAAGGTCTGCTTAATAAATGCCGTCGCGTGTGGGTATGTCAGTAGGGCTTTTGCATTTGCTTTTGAAACTTAACTTAAACATTTTAATAAAGTGATTTATATATATAGTGTATAAATATTATTGGTATATTTCAATTTTCTCTCCAAACAACATAACAATATCCCAATCAACATGGAAGGTAATATCAAATTAAATTATTATTTCAATTAAACTAGATACGGGTTAAAAACAAAATTTATTTCAATTCTTCTGAAAACTGCGGAAACGTGAGTTCTTTTGTCAATTTAAAGGGGGTAGTGGTAGTAGTGGTAGCATCGCCTGCGTATATTTGCTGCCTGGAAGAGAAGATGAATCCGTTTGGAGGAGGAC
Organism: Dicranocentrus wangi; assembly: GCA_036850665.1. Classification (NCBI taxonomy): domain Eukaryota; kingdom Metazoa; phylum Arthropoda; class Collembola; order Entomobryomorpha; family Entomobryidae; genus Dicranocentrus; species Dicranocentrus wangi. Next base: position 10,594 of record JAANSN010003527.1, on the reverse strand, counting down.
CACCCTCGCCGCACAGCTTTCCCGACAGGGTGGTGTCGCGACCGCCGCCGCCCCCAAGTCAACCAAGTTTATCGCGATTGTCAGCGGTTCCAAATTGCCTCCAAATTGCTAGTAATCAAAAAATAGTATATTTAAAAAAAAAGTCTATCCTTAAATTAATATAAAATGTCAATGGTTCACACTTTCCAATTTTTCCTTCGTAAAGCGCCCACCTCAAGGAATCTTTCGACTTGGTTTTCACTCTTGAGTCGGAATGTGAAGAAGGCTTCCATTTGGAACAAGATGCTACTAATATGCTCCTCCTGTCTCTGTTGCACTCCCCGCCCAACTTTCTAAACAGCTTTGCGAAACTCATTATAGTCAATTTGGACACTTATGTAATTCCCGATTAACAAAATTCCCGATAAAATAATATATATTTTCACACCCTACATATATACATATATTATTATTTTTCGAAACTTATAATGATCCATACAAAATACGTTGAGATAAAATGATAAACGAATGGCTTTTTATTTTTTATTCAGATACTTAATTATCCTTCCCAGCTTTTGGATGAAGATGAGTGCGTGCTCCTCGACGGTGAAGCAAGTTGTTGGAGTGTGGTGTCCATCATTCCCGGAGCTAGAGTCCACCTTAAAATAAAAATGACTTGGCTCAATTTGCAGAAACGACGAGATGAGAAGGCAATAGCTTTTGTGGAACTGCTGAAGGGGTGCTGGAAGCCGAACAGGGTGTATCGGATGACGCTGACGCTGAGCGAATTGCAGCGTCATGTGGGGTAAAACAAGACATTTCCCATGTCAAATTATATTTTTCATATTTTTGTTTTGTTCGTTGTAAATTAAAAAAACAAGTTTTAATAATATTTTTTACATTTTTAAATACTTCAGTTCCAGGAAGAGCGTATCAATAGTAACGCTGGATGGGGCTTGGATAGATTCTTTGGTTGGATCTCGGGTCCCCGGCGGAACCCATCCGGTATCCATTTCGTCATATCACGGATTTTGGATTGAGTTCATAGCCAAAGCGATACAAGCAGCAGCGGTACAATATGGGTTATTATCAAAGTTGAGCCCAACAAGCCCCACTCCAATGTACCGAATGGACGACGACTCCAGAAGAAACTGGATCGCGGTGATTGGCATGTCGTGCCGGTTCCCTCAAGCCAACTCGGTGGAGGAATACTGGAGCATTTTGGAAACTTCCAGGAACACCTGTTCCCTTCCACCGCCTCACCGTCAGCACCTTTCCCACCGGGGGAGGCGGCAGCAGCAGCACCTAGCCAACTATTTGAAATGCCCCCTGGACCAATTTGACGCAGACTTTTTCCAAATCCCTCCAGCCGAAGCGGCCTACTTAGACCCACAATGCAGACTCCTCCTGGAAGTGTGTCAGGAGGCGTTTGAGAACGCCAACTTGAACCCCACCAAGCTTCGAGGGAGTCGCACCGGCGTGTTTTACGGGGCGTGGTTGCAGCAGTACAAAGAGCTGCTGGAAGCCTCCTCCTATTCCTCCACCCAGGAGGACGACTTTCTCAAAAAGTACAAAGGGACGGGATTTGGGTGCTCCGCCTCCAAAATCTCCTTCTTTTACGGATTCACCGGGCCCAACATGGCCACCGAGTCGGGTTGCTCCTCCTCCATGATGGCGGTCCATCTGGCGTGCAAAAGTCTTCAAAATGGGGAGTGCTGCCCTTTGGCGCTGGCAACAGGTTCTAATATTCTACTTGGGTGGGACTCAACCGGCGTGGTTTGGGCTTCCGACGGGATCTCCAGAGTGTTTGATGAGTCAGCCAACGGCTACGCGAGGGGGGAAGGGGTTGCCGCCCTCGTTTTAAAGAGGTACGAAGACGCCCTCCGGGATGGAGACAGGCTTCATGGGATCCTCCGCGGCTCCTGGGTGTCACAAGAAGGGCTGAGCAGTAGCTTCGGAACCCCGACCGTGGCCAGCGAGGTGGAAGCAATGAGAGGCGCGCTGAGAGTGTCGGGGGTGGTGGACCCGTCCTCCCAGGTGGACTATGTTGAAGCTCACGCCACCGGGACCGGGGTGGGGGATCCGATTGAGGCGGCTGCCATTTGTGAAGCGTACGCTAGTGCAGACCATGATGAGAACCGGAGGACTAGTCGTCCTTTGTATATCGGATCCGGAAAGACGAATATCGGTCATACCGAGTCCTGCTCCGGCTTGGCTGGGCTGATCAAAGTGATGTTGGCGATGCGCTACGAGACCATTCCGGCCCACATTAACTTGTCCGCTGTTAACCCAAAAATCAACTTTGACTCCATTCCGGGAAAGATTCCGCTGGAGAAGGTGGCATGGCCGAGGGATCCTTCTTCCTCCAGACCCAGAACTGCTGGCGTGTCCAGTTTCGGAATTACTGGAACAGACACCCACGTCATTGTCCAGGAACCACCTCCTGCATCATCATCATCATTCCCTCCTTCTTTTGACACCACCACCTCCCACTCTGCTGGACTACTACCAAACCTTCCACTTCAAATTTTGACGATATCAGCAAAGTCAGAGGGAGCATTGGAGGAGCTGACCCAGAGCTATTTGGAACATGTCATGGAAACAACTTCCAAATCGGATTATTCCGTGGAGGATATTGCTTACACTGCAAACACCTGCCGAGCTCATTACTCACCGCACAGGCGGTGCGTGTTGTTCGAAGAAAGTAATCAAGACAGTCTGATAGGAAATCTCAGGGCTAAACAATGGCTTTCCTCTCCCTCGGGTGGTAGGGTAACCACCCTTCCCTCCAACAAGAAACGTACTCCCCTGGTGTGTTTCACCTTTCCGGGAATAATAGGCAGGGCCAGGGCGGAGTTTAGCTCTGCCTTTAGTCTCTACTCCACCTTCCCCATCTTTCGGATGTGCATGGAGGAGTGCGACCACGAGTGGAAAAGGATTTCTTCCCACAACTTCTCTCTGGTCCAATATATTTGCCAGGAAAGAAGTAATAATAATCCCTCAGATGTCAACTTGGGACATCTGGGAACTCATCACTGCGCCTCCATTTTGGCCATCCAATACTCCCTTGCCAAGCTCTGGATGGAGTGGAACGTCGCGCCAAGCATTATACTGGGCCACTGTCTAGGGGAGCTGGTGGGTGCCGTGGTGGCGGGTGGACTCAGCTTGGAGCACTGCTTCAGGATGGTATCCCTTGTGGAAAATTTTCAACAGGAGTGTCCAGGCGGCGCCAGGATGGTGGCCGTCAATGGGGATCATCACCAGGTGGGCAAGCTAATTGAGACGTTTTCATTGGAAAATTCTGCTTCTGCGGACGACTGCTTTTGGGTAGAGATTGCAGCAATCAACTCTCCAACTCAGACCGTGGTCGCTGGAAGCTCACATGACTCCATCCAGGAGTTCAAAAGGCTTTGCTTGGAGGAGGGTTTCAAATGTGTTGAGTTGTCCGTGGCCTTTCCCATCCACTCCAGAGGGATTGAGGGAGCGTTGCAAAAATGCTGGAATGACAGTAATCTTCCGTTGTTGCTGGATGGAGTTCCAAATATTCCTTACGTTTCCAGCATGAGCGGAACCCGAGTGGAGCAGTTTTCCAGGGAGTTTTGGTATTCCGTGATGAGACAGCCCGTCCAATTTATGGATGCTGTCGATACCGCCCACCACTCGCTCGGCGTTGACGTGTACCTGGACATTGGACTCACTTCCAATTTGTCAAAGTTAACCAAAGAGTGTGTGACGGCTTCAAATCCCGATGAGCACTCCTCCAACTTCTTCTTGCCCTCCTTGAGCGGCGGAAAGGAGAGTGGAGTGCGTGACATTTTGGAGTCACTAGGGAAGTTGTACGTTTCCGGGGTGGATATTGATTTCGAGGCTTTCTATGACTTCCGGGAGAAAGCTAAAGTTGATCTCCCTCACTATCCTTTTCAACGAAAGTCATTTTGGATTCCAAACCAGAACCACCAACAGCACAAGAATAAGAATAAGCATCTCGGTTTGGAGGTATTCCACCAACGGGAGCGGGGAGGAGGATCACATCCGCATCCCCTCCTTGGAAGCCAGTTACCTTTGGCATGTGGACCACCCACGTGGTTCAGTGTTGTAACAAAATCATCATCCCGAGCGGCGGCCTACATTTATGATCATAAGATCAAAGGTCAAGTCATTTTCCCGGCTGCGGCCTATCTGGAAATGATGGCGTCTGCTGCCGCTGGGGCGGCTCTTCCCCACTCAAAGACGACGAAGGGCATCATCATCCAAATTGAGGACTTCACTGTTCACTCCCCTCTCCATTTAGTGGATTCCGACGACTCGGAGGGGAAAAGACTTCAAACTTGTTTGAGACCCAGGGATGAGGATGAGGATGATAATGGTCATCAAAATTCCTGGAATGTGGTGATATTCAGCGAGGGTGACTCCTCCAGCTCAGAGTGGATACAACATGCTTCGGCTCATCTCATCTGTAAATCATCAAAGTCTGATGACGATGATGAGTCATCCTATTTTGCAAATGGACTCATAAAATTGGCTGACATTTTGGATCGATGTACAAAAAAGGAGGACCAGGAGGAACCTACGGAGTTTTACAAAGCGTCCGCTTCAAAAGGTCTTGAGTTCGGAACGAGTTTCAAGTCGATATCCGCCGTGTATAGGAACGTGAACTGCGAGGCGGCTGAAACACTGGCTGAAATCAAGGTTCAGATGGAACGCGAGCATCTTAATCTTGGTGAATATAAAGTGCACCCCATTTTGATGGACTCGATGATTCAGGCTTTTATGCTCCACCGGAAACCTCGGTCGGATAAGCTGTACGTTCCGGTTCGAGTTCGAAAAGTGGTAGTGTACACGACCCACTCTGTCCACTCCCACTCCTCCGGTGGGGGAGGAGGCACAGTGGAGGAGGAGAAATCCCGATTTTACGTGTACTGCAAAAGTAAATCAAACAGTGGTTCCAGCTCCTCCAGCTCTGCAAATGTTGTCTTGTGTACCCACTCTGGAACCATTTTAGCTTCAATGGAAACTGTCGAGTTGGTCGCGACAACAGCAGAAGCGGTTTTGAAAGCAGCAGGTGTCTCCAGCAGCATCTGGGAGGAAACCCTGATGATAGCTTCCAGAATTGTACGAAATTTCTTGGAAGACGCTGCCAGGGCCGACGAGCTCCACCTCGGGATTTCCGGAAGATCTATTCCGTGACGGGGATTTTGAAGCGTTAATGTTAAAATTTAGAGAGAAAAATGTGCTTTCTCCAGAAGAGCTTCTGTTGCAAAACAAGACCAACCGATTGTGTGATCTGTACGTTGTTAGCGCGCTGTACGAGCTTGGGTGGAACCCACAGGCGAGCCAAATTCTAGACTTGTGTCATGCCATCTCCAACTTCCAAATCCTTCCAAAGTTTCTTCCAGCTTTGACCCACTTTATTCAATTTCTAGTGGAGGAGGATACTTTGAGGAAGGATGGTCAATGTGGAGGTGGAACCATTTACGTTATTAACAAGCCACCACCTCAGATCAACTTGATAAAACTAAGAAATCCTCCAAATTGTAAACGAGCTCTCAGATTACCCCGCGTTGGAGGTTGTGACCACCTGCGGAGCTCAACTGGCTTCAGTGCTTAGAGGATCCAAGTCCGGGCAACAAATTCTTTTTGGAGGAGGAGGAGCATCCCTCCGCGGTGGTGGTGGGAAAAGGAGAAATCTCGCAGAGATTTACTATCAAGAGGGCCGGCTTCATTATGGAGTTTTCCAAGCGCCTGCTGCCCTTTTCAAGCATGTCGTTTCCAAGTGGAGGAGGGACAGCAGGGGCGGTGAGATTGGAGAACCACTTCGGGTTCTGGAAGTGGGCGCCGGCACTGGCACGTTCACAAAGGAAGCGGTCCGATTCCTGGCCGACTCCGGCATCCCAAAATATGAATATTACTTCACGGACATTTCCTCTGGATTTTTCGACAAAGCTCGGAAGCTCTTTCCACAAATGAGTAATATCGTGTACAAAGTGCTGGACATTGAAAAGGACCCTCTGAGCCAGGGATTTTGTTCCGGCTATTTCGACCTTGTTGTGGGGGTGGACGTGTTTCACGCTGCGAAAGACATCTGCTCCAGCCTGGAAAACGTTATTAAAACGCTAACGAAGCCCGGAGGTGGGGTACTCATTGGGGAGTTAAATGTTCCCATCCGGGACGTTGATCTCATCTTCGGGTTGATGGATGGCTATTGGGGGTTTTCGGATAAGGAGCTCCGTCCATCCCATTGCGTCCTTGAGGCTGGAAAATGGATGTTGGAGGACGTGGGTTATAAGTCGGATAATAGCTTGCAGGCCATTTTGAGTTGTGGGGATCAAACCAGTGTCATCTTTGGAATACTTGGGGATGACAGCCACCACCGGAGAGGTGCAACCGCATCAGAGGAAATAATAACAATAAAAAAGTGGATCCTGTTTCACACCGACGGAGGGATTGTAGATTTCTTGGAGGAGTTGGCTTGTCGAATGCTCCAGTACGGGAGGGAGCTGTTGAGTGTGGCCTTGCCTCCAAGGATGGAAGACTTGCTCAACATTTTGGAAACTCATAATAGCAGTGGAGGTAATTTGGAGGGAGTTGTGTTTTCAGCTTGTGAAAAGCTTGTCGGGGGAGTTTGTGAGCCCCCTAAAGAGCACTTGGTGGAGCCCCTATTGCTCATTGCCCAGTTTATTCTGCGCAGTAAACCAAATCCCCTGCCACGATTTCACGTGATAACTTCCGGAGTGTGGTGGTGTCCCACTGATGGCAATAATGGCAGTGATGATACTTGGCGTCCGTGCGCGGCCACCTCGGCCATTTGGGGATTTATGCGAAATGTCCGGGCAGAGCTTCCCGGGATAGTATCAAAGTCGCTGGATTTTGACGTGTTGATGAATCTGAAATCTGGAGGAATTTTGGAAAAACTGGAATACGAACTCTGGATGGATGACAAGGAGCCTGAAGTCTTGTATCGGAATGGAGTCCGGCACGTGAGGCGGTTGCATGTTGGACAAGTTCCGCACACTTCAGAGCATCTCCTCCTCCAGTTTCCTCTGACGCCACGCTACAAAGTGGAGGTTCCGCAGTCAAGGCTAATCTCCGATTTGAAATACGTGGAGGCGGAGGACTCATCGGCAACTCCTCCTCCGGAGTTAAAGGAGGACGAGGTGGAGGTGAAAGTTGAAGCAGTCTCTTTAAATTTCCGGGACGTTTTTGCGGTGATGAAGCCATCGGCACAGTTTGAAGCTCTGAACGGAATAGGACTGGATTTTGCGGGGGTTGTGACGAGAACCGGCTCAAAGGTCACATCCTTCCGGGAAGGGGATCCCGTGTATGGATGTAAAAAGGAGGGGAGCTACTGTGAAGGTGGTGGAACACTTGCTAGTCACGTTGTTGTCAAGGAGGGAGCCTGCTTGAATATCAGCAGCAGCAATCAGTCTTCAATGACATTTTCCGAGGCAGCCACAATCCCAACAGTATTCCTCACGGCGTGGTATGCTCTCACCAGGGTGGCCAAAGTGAGTTGGGGTCAACGCATTCTGATTCATGCTGTGTGTGGAGGCGTGGGCCTTGCCGCGGTCCCAGCGAACAGCAGCATATACTGACATATACAGCAGTATATGCTGCTGTTCGCTGCCGCGGTCCAAATAGCAAGGTATCTCGGACTGGAAATAATCCTTGGCACTGCGGGTAGCCCCAGGAAGCGACTTTTTGCAAGAAATAATTATGGAGTTGACCACGTTTACAGCTCGAGAAGCACAGGGTTCAGCAAAGGGATATTGGAGGTGACCGGGGGTGAAGGGGTGGACCTGGTTCTGAACTGCCTGACCGGTCCGGGATTCAAAGAAGCATCCCTTGAGTGCTGCCGGGATGGAGGTCACTTTGTGGAAATTAGTAAATTAGACATTTGGACTGTGGACCAAGTGCAGAGTAGAAGGGCCGCGGTGGACTACACCATCGTGGATATAACTTTGTTGGAGGATGGCATGATTAGCGAGATGCTCCATGAAATTAACGGCATGGTGGGACAAGGACACCTGAAGCCCCTCCCTTTTACTCGATACCCCGGCTCCCGTCTTCCCTCCGCGCTCAGTGACCTCCAAAAGGCGAAAGTGATTGGAAAGGTGATCCTGGCACTGCCAAAGTTTAATATGGACCGGCGAGGGACTATTCTGTGGGAGGAGCTCCTGTTTAATCCCCGGTCCACCTACCTGATAACCGGAGGGGGTGGTGGGATTGGTTTCGCGGTGGCTAAATGGATGGTGCGCCAGGGAGCAAGATATTTAGTCCTCGTGGGTCGCTCTCCTCCGTCCCCGCAAGTGCGAGAGGAAATGGAGGAACTGAGGTTATCTGGTGGTGTGGAGGTGGTCTTTGACCAAGTCGACATTTCCAGCTGGGATCAAGTCAGAGCCCTTTTCGAGCGGCGTGCTCTCCTCCGTCCCCGCAAGTGCGAGAGGAAATGGAGGAACTGAGGTTATCTGGTGGTGTGGAGGTGGTCTTTGACCAAGTCGACATTTCCAGCTGGGATCAAGTCAGAGCCCTTTTTGAGCGGCGATTTTCTTCAGGAGGCTCAGAATCAGGCCTTCCTCCGCTTCGTGGGATTCACCACTGCGCCGGCGTGCTAGTCGACAAAGCCATGTCTGCCCAGAGCTGGGCCGACTTTGAAACCGTCTTTGGACCAAAAATCCGGGGCTCCTATAACCTGCACAAGGCGTCGCTGTCGCTGAGCTGCTCATCAACAAATCTAGACTTTTTTGTCGTCTTCTCCTCCATGACGGCCACCTTTGGGAATGTGGGGCAGGCCAACTACGCTGCGGCCAGTGTGTATATGGACTCCCTGGTGGAAATGAGAAACTTTTACGGGCTTCCAGGGCTCACTGTAAACTGGGGTCAGTGGGATGCGGGACTGGCCGCTGGCCGAGAGCTTCCCATGTGCACCCCCTTCTCGGTCCAAGAGGGACTCGCGACCCTGGAACTATTCATGAGGGATTCGACCAGAAGATTTGGCTCCGCTGCAAATTTCAAGTTTTCTTGGATCATTGATGTCTACCCAAATTATGAAAATACGCTGCTGGAATATATCCCGAGGAGGAATAAATCTCGGGGAAACCAAGTGGTTGGAATTGGAAATAATAGTTACCACCAATCTGGACCAACTTTCCATGAAACCTATTTCCGGTTGGGGAGCGGTGAGCCAGAGAAGAAGGAAAAGCTTTTGGAGGAGTTGGTAACTCGAACAGTGTCCTCCGTTTTGGGTCTTCAAGCTCGCCAGGTGGAGGTGGACAAGAGATTTTCCGAGCTCGGGATGGACTCCCTGCTCTCCATCGAGTTTGTCAATAAGCTTCAAGCCGAGCTGCTGCCACCGGACGCCGCCAGTTCCAGTGCCAGTGCCAGCAGCCTCGGCTTCATTGACATTGAAGAGTTTGGAACTGTGCGGAAAATGAGTGGAAGGTTGGGGAAAGTGTTGGAAGAAGAATCTTAAAAACTGACATGATTTGGAAACGAGTAGCAAGCAGTGCATGCCTCTATTGTATATTAATACAATTAAAACATTCCTAAGGATTAATTATATTATATTATGATTTCCCCAATATCAAAAGGTCAAAGTTTGAAGGTCATAATAATAAAATTGATTGACATTGACAATTACTGACTGATGGCACTCTCATCATTAAGCATATCCCATCTCATCAAAATTCATGAGACGCAATGATAAAATCGCATAATAATTTTAATATGTTTTGCATAATATTTGGACTTTGGACTTTTTGCATTTGGAATTTAAAAGTCAACGTTGGAGGACAACGGATAACGTATATCAAACGTTATGATATGACATGCAAATCTACAAAAATTCAGTGTCGGATCGGAGTCACATTTTCCATGATCGTCCCTTTTCCGCTCCGCATTGTTTCCCTTATCCTCTACCCAAACCCAGCATCAACATCAAAAGGATCTAATTTGCATATTTTATCGTTTGTTGTGTTCCTTTCTACGATTTCCGATAATTCCACATTCATATATACAACAATATGTTATGTGACTATTATTGAGTACTGAGTACTGACTGACACTGACTGACTGACTACCAAAACGTTAGTTTTACGTTTTATATATAGTACCTACACTCGAACGAAACACGAAACTACTCATTTTTTGGCATTCATTCACAAAAAAAACGAGTCGCAGTCGCACAATATGTCGTAGTCGTAGAGTTTTTGTTTTTTGTGAGCTGGCGAATGTGACGACGACGGGAATAGGACTGATCTTTTGTTCATTAAATTATATGCTTCAGTGTTCGAAATCGGCGAGTTCGAAAAGAATATATATATTTTAAATTGGCAACTGGTTCTATCATCATCTATGTTATGACTAGTATTAGTAGTGCATAAAAGTGAAAACTTGTAATTTCTTGTCTTTTCCCCCTTTCTTCAAGAAGACCTTGGACATTATTGTCAGTAAGTTTGTTAACGGGTGAGGGAAACGAGTCTTCAGAAATGGCGAAAGTTGGTGGTGGTGGTGGTGGGGGTGTCGGAGATGGAGCTTCTCGTGCTTGGAATGATGCTGCCTTAAACCGAGTTCATCATGGTGTTCCCCGAATCCTTCCTCCAATGGGCCATGGTGGCAG